>CAAKHF010008233.1:64657-109251 GCA_901007745.1 Hippocampus kuda
TATACAGTACAGTACAAGAAGCCTTGTTCACTTCCCATTGTCTGCCTTGTGATTGACAGGCCGTCCAGGGTCGCTCAACGTCAGCTGGGATGGGCTCCAGAACTCCGTAACGTCCACAATCCATTTGCTGCTGATAAGGGATGAAAGGTGAATAACACAATGCCTGAGGTGAAATTCTGCCAGCATAAAAATGTTCCTTCCTTTAAAAAGTAACCAACTCAAATAGCTTCGTGTTGACTTCGCTAAATTACATTGCCACGAGTTACACTTCTCGGGTAAGATAACTTCATGTGGAGTGTTCGCACAAAATGAGAAACTTACTTAAGTTCACATTCTTTAGCATCCAACAGTAAGCCAAAGAAAGTAGGGAATGTCTCAGTGTGATTGCGCCGACTGCCCATCTATCCCCCATATTTCATGCACACATTTTGCCAGCAGAGGGTGCTCGAACTCAAATATTGACCTAGCTGGAAATTTAGCGTCTCGAAATGAGGGTCCGTTTTTACTTGTTTTTATGGTATAATGCATAAATGACACGAAGCGCGTTTCGATGTGACAAGGGTTCGCTTTGTTTAAGTGTCTTGACCTTAGACACACTACATATGTGCCCATTATTTGCACAACCAGAGCCTGAAGGCAAGCATGCAACAAAGAGCACAGGCTTCTCCCTATCTTACATTGTAGATCAAAGTTTTTCTAGGCTACTAGTTTTCTCTCTACCATTAGTAGTACACAAAAGAATGACTGCCTACCTAAAGTTCGGTTGTGTACGACCTTTAAGGGGGAAGTTTGACGTTTCATGAAAAAAAGAGGAAAAAAATCACTACCATATTTGTTAAATCTGTCAGTACAAGCTGACAGTAGTACATTGGTAAAATGATCTTGAAAAAAATAATAAATCAGCCTTTCTGCCACTATCTTGCACCTCAAATGAGGTTTTCGAGAAACCAGTGCACCAAAGGGAAAAAAAACAACCAATCAGATGCAGAAGATGGGACGTACACTTTCTCCTGTCCTGTGGCTCATCATTTAAATAACCCTCATCACATTTGGCTTACTTGCAAATTTTCCCACACACGTTTTTCGGACTGGTCCACCCAAAGTGTTCTGATTATTAAAAGAGGAGCTAGCACAGTATGAACATAATATAGCTTTATTAATGGTGAGAAACACATGTCATTAAGACTTACATTTTGTTTGAGCCCACAGACTCAAATAGTCTAGTTTGGTCTACAAAAAAAAAAAGGAAAAAAAAAGCAATGCTTTGCAAGTCAGTGTGGATTACAATACCGCAGATAAGCACAACACAAAAAGCTTGCTTCAAAGTTTCCCTTGTTACATTGCAAACACTACAGTCCACGCACACCACTTTAGAAAATTCACCGGTACAACTGACTGTTTTTAAACCTTGTGATTTTGAATGTTAGCCGGGTTAAACCTGAGTATTACACTGTAAATATGTACAGTCATGTTAATGGGCACACCTCTAGACCTGACATTCTGCAAAACAAGTCTGTCCATCTGGGAGGATGCTGGCATCAAGTGTCATCGGTACACAATAAGTGTGAAGGTATGTTTGGACCACTAATCATAATGTGTACAGTTTAAAAAAAACAAAAAAAAAACCCCAACAACAACTTTGGTTTTCATCTCATCCATTAACATGCTATTATTCAAAACACAACTTCAAAATAGCGCAAGTCCAATTTTCATAGGGCACCAGCTGAAAGTACGCACAAACCGGCCACCGACAGTAAAAGTATTCATTTACACTACTTCAATATCAAATTGCAGTGGTCAAAGTAACAACAAATAGCACACATCTGCTTGTCAACATTGTTTAGTCATTCAACCCCCTGCCAAACATTTCACTAAATTTCAGTTTGAAGAGAAAAAAAATAACATTAACATGAAACATCAAAACACAAATGATTCAAAACTGGCACTGTGCTCTCATTTCATAGTTTTTAGTCAAAGTATCCTTTGAAGTAGATTACTTTGGTGCTTAACAATCTCAGTGTTAAACCATTGTTTGTTTTCTTAAACACCCAAATATGCAAAGTTTATACAAGGCAAAATGAACAAATCAAGAGAAAATAAGCACAGGTTACAACATTCATGTGAACTGAAGTAATGTTTTACATTTACACATTAAATCCTATCCACAGGAACACGCAAGTATGTACAGTGAGGGTGTGATGCTTAGTGCGGCACAGTTTTGTCTTGCTGCGCACTTGACCTAGCACATCAAAGTCCCAGGAAATTAACTACTGTACCCAATAAAAGATAGTACATACCTATGGGCTACTCCCAGTGACACACAGTGTCACACAACATTAGGCATTTTTCTTTCCCCTTTATTTCAATAAAACTCTTTTCATAATATACATTTGATATTTAGTTTACATTCAAGGTAGAGATACAATTTGTATCAACAAGTAAAAGTCAATTCTGGACATTTGTGGCTTGTTTGCGGCACTTACAAAAGAAGGGATGCGGGGGCATTGAACTACGACGAGAAAAGTTTTTTTTTTTGGGCTCTTAAGTGCAGCCTAGAACAACTTAGCAAGCAATGTAATTGAATATGGACAAACTTGTGGATCCCATTTCGGACACGTCATTCAAAATTACCGAAGTGCATCGTGACAAAAATCAGCATGTCAGAATGTCACTTCCTTTGAGATAATGAGTCTAAAATGTTTTTTTTTTAATGTGTGTAGTTCAAATTCCCAAAATGACCAATCAGGGTCTGTGTACATTCATGTACTGATTTGATGTCTATTTATGTAATAGATTTATGTATTTCCTCAAATAGTGGCCTCTGGTGGAATACGCCATGCCCAAATTAATCGCGTTGAACATTTTAAAAATTACATTTGACATCACACCTCTTATAGATTTTCTTTTTTTTTTTTAAAGTGTGTGTTTGGGGTGGGATTCTTGACGGCATGTATTTTGTAGTAATTTATTAAGTAATTAAGTAATTTATTAACAAATTACAATTATTTGTAGTAATTATTTGTTGAAAATGATAAAACACATCTGACAATGGCACCCTCTGTAATTGAGTACAAAATGCATCCCAGGTGACTATATGAGGAAATATGCTAATTTAGTTAAAACTGCAATCAGACCTTGCAAGATAGAACACAATAATTCCACTTTCACTTGTGATGTGATGTTGTGGCTTGAGATGGAGATGTGTCGTCTTAAAACTATCAGTGCAATTAACTCAGTGTTCTTTCAGTCACCGAAACAGTAATGATAGCGGTTGTTTTGTTTTGTTTTCCCTTCGCACCAGGAACATTTTTGGGGAATCTGTGACAATATAACTAGCTGGGAATGGGGCGGGGTGGCACGCAAACGTTGAGCCAAATGCCAGAAACAACGGTGACGGCAGCCTTGCAATCTGACTGTTTCATATGAAGAAACATTTAGGCAGTTTGTTTTCACCTTCTCATGAACAGACAGCTGGCCTCAAGTGGCCTTGTGTGTTTTCATGAAAAATAAAACAAAGTCAGCAAAGCCCAAAAAAATCTTTTGGGCTATACACATTCACTTTTTTTTTCCTTCCCTTTTTTTGGATGTTTCTACACACTCGTCTTACCGACCATTAGAGAGAAATCTATATATTTGTCGAAGAATCACCATTGAGAAAAATAATCTAGCTCACATCAATTCCCAATTAAGGCGTAACACCACTTAATGTTGAAAATCTGTGTGGCCCTTTCTCATCGTGTACTTTTGTGAGAGATGTCACTTACAGCCGCCTTTTTTATTTTTTTAAGAACGGTTCGATGCTCACTCAGGTGATCATAGAGATTCAGCGAAGTGGCATTTCCCTTTCGATGCATTCCGAGCAACACCTTGCATTTGGGCTGGCTTTATACGATACCTGTGATGTTTTTCAGCGGTGGCATCTCATAGTTCAAAATTCCCTAATTGTCGTCCATTTTCACAAGATGGAAAAGAATTTTCCTGAAAAATATACAACCTACAGTACATTTACACCACATCAGTGAGATCAGCATTACGAGGCCCACACTTGTGGCTTCACGATTGCGATAAGCTTTGAATGCTAACACCAACACATCCGCATCATGTAAAGCCACCCAAATGGCCCAATCTTAAACAACTCAAGGTGCATACTTCAGAGATAGCTGTACAAAGTTTTACAAGGCAGTTTTTCCAACTTTCTATACATGTACAAGTTTTCACAAAATAGATCGCTATCAGAAGAGAACACTTGCCAGCAGTAAGCTTTTTTTTTTGTGTTTGTTTTGGCCAGTCAAGGTGAAAAAGTGAAAGCATCCTGAGAGCAATGTGCTGCAAGGCACAGCCAAACTGTATTTGAGCCATCCACTCTCACGATAAAAGTCAAACATCATACTAAACATGCTTTCTTGCATTCATGTCAGTTGTTTTTTCCCCCGAAAAATACAACAATAAACCCCTCCTTTATAACAACCTTGCAGGCCTAATACTCGTGGATAGATTTGTAATCTATCCAGCTAAATATCAGAAGAAAACTGTGCAAACTCTTGACGGTAAACTTATTTTTTTTATTTGCAGTAATCTTTTTACTGTAGATGCATCTTGATCGTCCCAATTCAAACAATTTTATTGTCGTTCGCTGCATCTAATTTACCGTGGATGCATGAGCAACTTTGCAGCTTTTGCTAAAACAATTTTATTTGCACTGACTGACTCTTAAAAGTAAATTGTAAGCAGGCTCGGAAATACCTCAAGAAATGTTCTTCAAGCCAAAGCCCACGAGAAATAAAAGCCGTATGTGTCTCAGTCCATTTAAGTGCATGGAAAAGTAGTCTTTGATACAAATGAGCAACAAACAGCTCTACTGACAACCTGAAGTAGTTCAGAGGAGCGTTCTTTTTTTTGTTTTCTTTTTTTGTTAAGATAATCATATACTATATGTAGCCAGAGAATAAATTAAATTGAGAAAAAAACCAAGTGATATTGTGATAACATTGTATTTGTGATGGGTCACTAGTAGGTATGAAACACCCAAATTTAAGAGTACTTCTTAAGTTATACTAGAGAAATAGAGGTAATAAAAAAAAAATCTGAGCGCTGTCTAAAAGCCAAAGATACATAGTTAGCGCTACATATATATTATAAACTATTTTCACAGCAAATCTGACAAAAATATACAAGGCAGTTGGAAATGAGAAATAATTCCAATCACGTGAAGCAAAATGTAATGTGATGTCAGAATAATTACTAATTTTCTTTTTTTTTTGGCATTATTTAGCAGCTTATAAATGACTGAAATAATGGCTTTTGTGTGATTTTCTTTTTTTTTTTTTTAATGTACATAGATATAGACACGTGCACCTGTATACAAGACAAATCTCTTTTTGGCTTGCTTTGTGCACTGTCAAATTCTACCAAAATAGTAGCTTTGTGAGATTGAGAAAATAGATCTCTTTCCATACTGAGATAGTGCTTTAGGTTTGAAAGTAGGAGGCTTCAATGCCAAAGACGTTCATTGAAGGAGACTAAAGCGTGAGGTCACTCAGATATAAGGCCATTAAATATCAGTTCATGCTTGGAGGTATGAGTGCACCTCCCTCTTACTCGTTTTTGAAAGAAATGCACAAAAAAGGAAGAAAAAAAATCACCACCATTTTTTTACAGTCGAGGCAAAACTCAAGAAAGTTATTGATAGTTGAACTGCACCACAAACATTTGTGATGCCTTTCACAGCACATCCACATGACCTGAACAAGAACATCTTAAAAGCTATGTGGCTAAAACCAAGTACCGTATATTTTTGATTAAATTACACCAAATGCTGAAAAGCAGCAACTCGCGGTGATGTTTCTGGTTTATATTAAAAGCAAGTGGCCCACTTAAAAGCAGTTTGGCATTGGTTAACCTTATTTCTCGAAATCGGACGGTTAACCAATTGGTCTGACAAATTTTTGACAAAAGCTAATCAAAATACATTGTAGGAAAAAAAAATCCTTATTTGACATTTTTGAAAGGAAACAAGTATGATAAATGCGTTATGAAACACATACAGTAAAGTTTCCTTTTACAAGTGCACCACACTTCTCATAAATGTATAGCCTTCTGTGTGCGAAACATCAGGTTGCACTCAAACAAAAAAGTCAGACAAACTTCATCTACGCTGTTGACTTTGTCATCTTGCTGATGAAAATCCAGAGAGCTGGGTTTTGTACCAGAGACATTAAAAAAAGAAAAAGAACTCCTGAGGGCAAATGTTGCACATTTGACAACATTTAGCAAGTGCCTGTGTTTGCAACCAAAACACTTAAATCTATATTCTAAATTTCCACCTTTTTTTTTTTTTATTTACCTTTTTGCCCTCAGTGACAAGACCTCAAATTTGTAACAATGACAGCCGCCAGTTGTTGGGGGTCTGTCAAATGAGGGTTTTTCTCCATCACCGAATGGACTACATAAGCAGGAAAAATGTTGCAAAGGTTCCGATATGTTTGATACTGGTGCTCTGGGATGACATACCGTTCAGGGTGTTCCGTTGCGGGTGGGGCCTCCCACGGCGAGTTCCAAATTTGCTCCATTTTGTCAGGCATGCTGCGGACCATGACTCGCTCGCAACACGGCATCAGGCTGTTGCTCAGCGGATACGAGTGATAGCCGTAAGACTCGTTGCCGCAGGGAAGAGGGTCCCAGCTCGCGTGCTGCTCGCGGCACAGCGGCGGTCGCCTCTGTCTCATTGGGTTGCTGTCGTACAGCCTGGAATCGGATATGCTGTCCATGCGAGTCATGCCGAGGGACCGCGTCGGCTGCGATGACAGCGGCGGGAGGACGTTTTGAGCCACGGGGTAGTCTCCGGGGCAGCTCGACCTGGCCCCCACTGCGGCGTGCTGGATGTGCGGGGCCAGATGAGGTGCGGGCTGCTTACATGGACCCTGCTTGGGCTCCTCCGGCCCGTAACTCTGCACCCGGGTGAGCGCTTCGTGGCGAAAGCCGTGGGGGAAAGTCTGCATTCTCCCTGTTGCCGGGGACTGCTGCTGGCCCTTCATGCTCTCCTCCAGGCTCCCGTCCACAGAGCTCGGGTACATGTCGCCGTAGGAGGAGAACGAGTCGCTGTTGGAGTGACTGAGGCAGGACTCGGGGCAGTGGCTGCGAGTTCTCAGGCACACCGCATGCTCGTGCTCCATGCTACAGAAACTGTCGACGTTGTGCATACTGCTCATGCTCATGTTAGAAAAGTCACTGTGCAGTGAATAATAGCCGTGGTCGCTGACCGAGTCATACTTTGGGAACTGGTCGCCATATGTAACAGACGCGCCGTGACTGTTGGTGACCAAAATGGGAGGGTACTGTACACTAGACATGTGCTCGAGTGAACTATGTGAGAACTGCAAAGAACCTGGCACCGGGCTGCTAGCGGATCGCGTGTTCAAGGCCCCGGCTGCGTGGCTCTTGGCGGGCTGCATGGTGGGCACGCTGAGAGCGGTCACAAGGGAAGGCACTGAATTTGTCTCAGACTTCCTCACAATGGACAGGCTTTCGGGAGACTCGCATGCCACCGAGCGTATACTCGGGTCGGACTGGCGTTTGGGCGCCACGCGTTTGACTTCAGAGTTGCTGTCCCTGTTCACAAATGCCGGACCGGTGCCGCATTTCGCTAAGGCCCCCTCGCTCATCGTCTTCACTGCAGACAGTTTTGCAAAGGCCCGCAATTCATCGGCCACCGACCGCAGCGGTTGGTTGACACGCTCCGGATGATAGTATTTGCACTTGTGTCCATATGTGCATTTTTTGCCTTTTCAAGGAAAGAACAAATCAATTTAGCAATATTGAAGAACTTCAACAACAACAAAAGTAACTGACTCACTCACCATAGGGGCAAGGTTGTTTTTTATGCTCTGGGACAACAGGACGCTTGCGAAGGAAATTTTCCAAGCTAGGACCATGTCTTCCCAGTGGGTCATCGGGTGGCATAAATCTGAAGACATGAAAATGTTTCAAGAATTAATGTGACCACTAGGATGTCAGTCGTACATTTGCCAATGTCAACAAAAATAATCAAGGCTGTAATCTTCAGATTTATTTTAAGAGCACCATTTGAAGCTGTAATTTCTGGTGTAGCATCACACTGCGAGGATCTACCAACTTCTCCAATGATATGATTTAGACCAGGCGTGTCAAACTCATTTCGCATTGTGGGCCACATACGGACTCGGTAGATGTCAAGTGGGCCGGACCATTCACATTATACCATACTCTGCTATAAATAACCAAAATATCATGTCTTTCCTTTGTTTTGGTATGAAGAAGCATTGACGCATTGATACTGTCTGATGTGTTGGGTCTGTCTCAGAGACGGACTGAGACTGCTGTTTTCTTCTCTGATCAAAACAATGTTGTCTTCTACTCTGATGAAAACAGTGTGCCCCCTAGTGGATAATCCATGAAGTACATCTTATGAAAAATATTCATTCCGTGTCTTTAATGTATTTTTTCACTTTTAAATTATCCCGCGGGCCTGATCGAACCTCCTTGGGGGCCGGTTCCGGCCCGCGGGCCGTATGTTTGACGCCACTGATTTAGCCAAAAGTGTGTACATGGCTCCTTACTTGTCATTGACGAATGAATACATTAGGAGACGTTCCTCGATGAACTTCTTCCACTCTGGTTTTTCATTTTGCAAGTCTCTGTAGTTGTCATTTGACACAATAATTCCATCAGAATCATAAGCCAGCTTCACTATGAAGCGATCATCATAGCACACCACCCGTCTGCCTTGGACTCTCCGAGATGGGGTGAAAACCAGGATCTTCTCTTTTTCAAGCTTGCGTAATATTTCTTGATCTGTGAGGGGAAACACGGTTTTAGCTGGCTACGGACGCACCGAAACACTGCCTGGGCACACATAAAATAGCAGGATACCTTTCGCACTTTGTACTTTTCCTAGCGGTTTTGAAGACTGCTGACAACTGACGTGCATGATATATCAGGCAACTTTTAGCAGCTAATCTTAAACGTCCACATTTATTGTTACAATGGCCATGAATGTGGTATTACGCGCACCGACAATACATGTTGCAACGGTCGAAAAATGTCTTTGCTACCTGTAATGAGAGCATCGGGCCTTGACTGTTCCTTTCTCCAGGCTGGGACAAACACAGTAATGTCTTTGTGCCCCTTTTCGAGGAACCATTCGACAGCCAGTTGGATACCACGGCAAGAGAAAACCTCTTTGTTTCCATGGCTGAAAAACAAAGATGCGGTCAACTGCCATGAGATAGAAACCATATGAAAACTAGTTTTTCAATACTTTTAGCCCCCTCGTGCTACTTTGAACACATGTAAAGTGAGTCAAAGTTGTTTGCATCTTACCTCATTGCCACATTGGACCCATCAATGACAATAGGCCTGAGGTTGTCGTATGGGTCCACAGATTCCTCTTCCACCGACACTTCAGGACTAACGGTCTCTTTAGCGCACGGTGTAAGTGAGAGCGACGCGGCTGCGGTGCTGCAAGGTTGACTTTCAGGCTCCACTTTGCTTCCCAGCCTTACGAGCTCAGCAAGAATGTCATTAATAAGAGCGGCGGCCCCCAGTTTATTGAGCACCATCTCCACCTGCTCTCCAGAGTAGCCCAGTTTCAACGCAAAGTCCATTTTTGTCTGGTACTCCCTCTCACTGGCCGCTTTGATCGCTGGCCCCGCGCTGGTCTCATCCTCACGGGAATCTTGCACCGTGCTACTCTGGGAAAAACTGGGCTGGTCGAGGCACGGGGAACGACACAGCTGTCGATGGGGCTTGGTCACCGCCAAGGGCTCCCACTTCTGACAGCCGCTGTTGTTCACCTGAGCCTTCTGGCGCTGCTGCTCCTCAGTGTCACTTTCTGAGCTGCTGCTGCCGTCCCCTGGCTGATCGGCGGCATGCTGGTCCCTGCTCGAGTCAATGTTCTCCCTGCATGGGTGCTTTTCCATTTTGAGCCTCTCCGACGCAGAACATACTGTCACGTTTGCCTCAACACTTCGGATTGACGCCCCATGCTTCTTCCTCACCTCAGCTGCAAGCGGGGAATCTCATTCATCGCTGGACTGTTCACACTCCTTGTGTCGGTCTGAAGGATTACACTCTTCCCTGTGTGAAGTCTTTAAATCTGTAGGAGAGCACAAAAAAAAAAAGAATATTTGTCATGCAGTGGGACTTAGATTTTTCAAGGTCACTAGTCCCCCTCTCTTCGTGGGTGATAGCATAAGACGTCCAGCTTCTGACACTCCCCAGTTTGTTTATAATTGCCTAGAGATGCTATGGCGTGTCTTATAGAAGCTCCTCCTCTCACTTCAACATCATTCGTTTGCACAGAGTGTACCAAAGCACTACTTTTCTACGAGACAAGACTTTTTCAGTATAGCGTTTTAAAGCAAATAAGAGAATATTATTTTTTAAATTGTCATTTAAAAAAAAAATCACATACTCATAATGCTCTTGTCATGAAAATGGTTTTGTTCCCATAAACTAATATAATTTATACAACACGAGGTAACTTTAGACTTGCACGGCTCCTAAGAATGATGAAAGTTTAACATAAGAAATTTCCCTGTTCATTCAAAAGGTTTTACGATGCCTTGGAACTAAATCTTCATATTTTATTATCATTTCATATTGGAAAAATGACTGAATAATCAAAACAGAATGGCTGGTCTTGGCCCTTTGATTTTACTGTTCAGTAAAAAGGGTCATGTCATTGAAATCTTTGGAACTTTATCCCAAAAATCAAATTGCTGCAACACAACCGAGATGCTTATTCACGCCGTGGATTCAATATGCACCAATGTTGCATTCATGAGCATGTTTCCCTTGTCGTTGGTATGCAGCGAGAATATTACCAATGGACCAAATGACGAAAGCATGAATATTCAGAAAGCGACGACGCCACCATTCTGCATCTGATCTGTTTGGAAGCCACGCAAAGCTGTTATCATTCCATTTCTCTTTTCAATCTACGTAATGTGTTGTGAACATTACATCATACACTCCATAAGTACAAAATCAGCCAACCAGTATCACGATTCGCCCCGAAAGAAAGAGAATAATGAAACCGACTCCAAATATCTAAGTGACTTCCCTCTTCCTTCAGTCTATTGCTTTTTAAATAATACAAAAAGAGCAGGCCCGATTTGCTAATGTGCTGCAGAACAGCCCTCGCCTCAACGCACAAAAGCAACATTGAAGGCAGACACGCATGAGTGCATAGAACCTGAGACAGTGTGGGCTGATCAGCGCATCAGTGTGCTGCCAGCCCTCTGAGAGTGAACATTGCTTGGCAACTCATCTGCGAAGGGGAACGAGAGCACATCTTACAGAATCAAATATGTTTTGTTACACATGAAAATCCAAATATCTTCGTAACGAGCCCGTTAAGGTGGAGAGCAGATACAAGACTGCCAGATTCAAGAGGCGCAGCCCATGATGTGTGTTGCCTAGCAACGCAGCCGTGTCATCAGCTAACTCCTTTTTACAAGTCACGACTAAAGCAAACACAGCTCATCGTCTCTCTTCAGGCGGCCAGTAAATGCACAACACTTACAGATACACTCCTCTTTGCACTGCGACTCTTGAGGCAGCATATTCCCAAATTAAAAATGGACTTTACTCCACAGTCCTTTGTCTCAACCAACCATTGCAGTAGACCATAATCTAAATTAAATAAGATGTTCAGAAGCAGTAAATCGAAACCTATTCCAGATCATGCAGAAGGCAGTTAAGTTTATAGGATTTCCATTTCTTTCAAGATGGCATCATTCCAGTTTTTGTGGTCAACTTAAATGTAAATTTTAAATACACATCTATTAAATGCACGGCATCCTAATAAAAGACAAGAAGGGTTCCTGTAAAGTTTTGTAACAAGGGTAAAATCATCCAATAATGATTTTTCTTTAGCAACAGGGGATTTCATTTGGTGGTTTGTTTGCCATTGACTGGGATCAGAAATTTACATAAAGGTGTTGACCTGTGTTTCGGTACAAAATACAAAGGAAGTTAAGTCAATCTGATGCAGCCAATGCATACACTTATAGTCTTTTAAAGTCGCCGATGAATTTAAGCCCATTTCTAGGCCCCCATAACCTCTCTACTTCTAAGTAGTGCAACTGGAGTGTCAACTTTGTGACAAGACACAAGCCGCCACAGTCCACTGATAGAATCATATAATCATCTCACTGGAAAAGACTAAGTTTAATGGAGCACAGTAATCTAATCATTCACCTTTCTGATTCACAAGTTTATATTTTACAAGGCAAGAGACCCATCTGTTTATGCACGTGTAGTTCTGTTACATGGCAACAAGTGAAGAGGACCTTGAAGAGGTCCTTGAGGCCATCCTGTGTCTTGTCTATATTTGCAATCACTCCTTATACACTATAGAGTGAATTTGATATTTTGTCGTACTGTTTGACTAAATACTGAATACAGGTTATCCGCCATACTGTATACTGTAGTGGCCTCAATGTATCCTAAAATGCATCTTGAAAAGTTGTGAACTGATGGACTAGAAAAGAAAAGCAGTGGAAGCTATCATCCAAATGTTCCCAAAGTCATTTGTTTGTATTGTTTGATAGAAGGTACATGGCGCTCAAAACGTACAATTATTAAATACAGTATTTGTTAAATATTTCAGACAGAAGGTCCATCAGGTGACGCTGATGTACATCACAATTATGTGGAAGCAATGGCGCAATTAACTTGTTGCCCGAGTAGTGTTCAAAAACAATTTTTCATTTGACTGATGAGAGAACTTTATAGTCCACTATATAAAAATCCCTACACAATGATTAGAGTGTAGGGAATGACGGAATGATTCTGAACATGGCCATTATATATGATCAATTTTGGGTATTTATTGCCGCACTAGTTTGACATCTTGAAATTAAGAGCCTTTCAAACTATTTTGCAAAAAGTTCAACATTTGGCAGCAATTCAAGAATAAGTTAACCAGCTCTGTATCAAAAACTAACTTGGTCCACTACTGGAAATTATAGCCACAGTGTATGTACTCTTAAATGAATATTTCTGACAGTCGATCACAACTTACCAAGTCATCATCCAATCACATTATCTTCTCTTCAACTTTGCAATAACGCTGACTAAATTACTGCGTGACTAATTTGTGCGAAAATGTGTGTAGATTCACATTCACATTTCCAGCCATAATGATGGACATTTGTTGATTTGGCAAAGCAATACAAGCATGATATAAAGTTCTCGGTTGCACTTAATGACACACTTACCCGATATAAATAAACTAGTAATATAAAGAATTTCAATGAGTCACGGCTTGTACTTTAAATAGAAACTTCGGTTACTTTGATTGAACTCATTTTCAAACGTGTTACGATTAAATGCACGTCAATATCAACGTTGTATCATGTCATCCCTAACAAGAACATCGCGCCTCTAAATGAATGGTGACCAACACAACACCGCAGGAGAGCATATATTTAAAACTGAACAGATTGTTTTCAGCGCTATTCCACGGGATGTCAAATAGGCGACGTTTGCCCACAAGTAATTAATTGTCCAAACATCATTTAGGCCCCGAGTTAGCACAGGCTTACGAAGGTGCTCTGTGGTTACTTAGCCAGCTGGAGTCAACATGTTAGCCACATCCACTAACCAGGTTAGCTTTCTTAGCTACGTCTGGTTTGGTTAATGGGTAAAAAGTAGCGCGGTGGGGATCCAACGAGGAGTTTATGGTTTAACTGTAAACCATAACAGGCAATCGGTATCTATAACTGCAGATTGAAAAAAGAAAACATACCAGCCAATGAATAGCTCCAGATGCTAACTTTGACATACGCTTGCGAGCGTGTTAGCTTTTAGCTGACGTGCGCGTGCTAACATTTTGTTATAACTTGAGATAAAGTGAAATGTAAAAATCTTACACTGCGGCGAAGTTGCGGCGACACGACGTGCTCGTGCGTGTGCTGAGAGCGCACGGAAATCGGGGCGAGCGTTGCCATGCAGCGAGAGCAGTCTCACCATGTTGCTGTCATCCTCCTCGCCCGCTCCGCGGATGTTTGGCTGCCATTGGCGCTGCTGTGCTGTCGCAGTTTGCTCAAGGTTGCTCGATCACGAGAGGATGCTCGCTGATGACACCTCAGCGCACTCCTTCCACGTTTAAGCATCGCCAAAACGCACTGTGCTTGTAGAGGAGCACGATGAAGTTTTGCAACTTAAATTGTGATGCACAAAGCATTTGTTTTTACAGTACAGTACTATTACCACTGCACTGCTTTTGTGGGCAGTGTTGTCATGCAATGTACATTCCGTACTAATCGGCCACCAAATTAGGTATACTGGAACATCCATTTAATCCAGTGTTTGCCGACCTCCTCTGAGCCAAGGCACACGTTTTAACATTAGAAGTCTCACGGCCCACCACCATACAAAATTCACGAAAAGGACACAGTGAACCCACTGCATATTCTGTTTGGCATTTGCAAAATTGCCGATCTGTTTTGCTCATGGCGAAGCAATAAAATTGTTTTCGCACCATCTTAGTGCTGAGGCGAGTTGAGGAGCTTCATTTAGACAAAAGGAGTTCTTTGCCGCCCTGTTTTGGCATCTGTAGACAACTAGAGTACAGTATAAAACTTTTTAGAGAGGTCACTGATTACTCAGGTTGGCACTATTCGTGTCAGGACTTGGCCCCTATCACCGATAAATTCATTTGGGAAAAAAAAGCTATGGAATGATGACAGTCACAAGTATCAATAACCAAAAGCCTGTCTCTGAGTCAGGATTGCACATACTTCTTTGACTGCAATTATTGTACTATTTGGCAATTTTAGGGTGTCAATTTCAATTGAAGTGAAATTAAAAAATTTCCAGCGCACCCAGTGATCTTTCACAGCACACTAATGAGTGTTAACTAAGGCTCAGGATCCAGGATGCTGTTTATACTTAATGCAGACAATTTATTGTCACAGAGCTTTTCCATGTTGTGTTTGGTTCTGTAATTTTGCACCTTTTGGAGCAGTTTCTCATATAGTTGTCCGTCTTTCAGTCGAGTTCATGTGTAAACATAATTGCCTTAAGTAAAAAGCTACATTTGGGGATAAATACACAGGCTTTATGCATATGAATTTCATTGTCTATAGGTGGTTATGTAAAACTTGAATCACTCTTCTCGTCAAGAGTGCACTTAAAAGAAAAAAAATGAGTGGGCCAGCAGACAGGAATATACCTGAACAGGAAAATGACAAATTTAAATTCAGGTAAGTCTTTTTTTTTTTTGTTGTTGTTTAAGGCAGTGCTCAAATTGACAAAACAGATTTTCCAAAATAACATAAAACTGAAGTCATATCGACAAGTTTTAACAGCATTTTCAGTACAGTCCTACAAGATACAAATGGCTGAAATATAAATACAAAACATTCCATGACATTTGTTCATGACACGAGAAAAAAAACAAGTCACCCAATCAACGAAACGTGGAATGCACATGATATGAACATGAGGATTTCTATTCAAACCACATTCCAATGCAAAAAAAAAAAAAGTGCATCAATTGTGACAGTATTCTGCTTTTGCACTGCACAGGCAGTGAAGCAGCATTCCACTCATGTGCTACACAAATAAACCAGCTTTATCCTGCCATACTATCGACACTAATGGTAGTTGAATGTGCAAGGACTATGACTCCACCTTTACAATTTCAATATCACAATCGAAACTAACAACACTTTCAGTACTGCAAACCAAACGATTACATTCTTGTGACGATAGTCACAAAAGTGTTGCAAACCAAACGACTACATTCTTGCGACGACAGTCACAAAGTGTTCTCTTAAAAAAAAAAAAAAACCCTTGACCTTGAAATGAGGTGAACCAAAACAGAAAAAAAAACCTACACATTTAAGAAAGCTGCACTGTAGTACAGGAGCAAATGTGATCAAGTAAGAGATTTAAGAGGCAACTGGTGTTTGATGCAAACCAGGCTGATGAGGAGCCTTCAGAGAAAGCTCAGCAACAGATGAAACCCGGATATAAGGGAAACATGACATTGTTTTATAAAACATGCTTGGTGATGCCACGATGTGAAACCATTCGGCTGTCTTAATTCAACATGACTGGGTTTCGACTCCAATTTCAGTTTTTGTGCAGTAAATTTCAAATGAATTGTTCAAGTAAGCCATAATTGATCACAAAGAGTAACACGTAAAGAGCAATCAATGGCACCTCATTGTCCTGCCAACCGTATTACTGAGAGCCTTTCAATTTCAAGGTCATTTTGGGAAGTTTGTTGCCGGCTGCGGGGTTTGTCACATCTATGTGCGGGTCTTCCGTCGGCACACCCGCCCTCCGAGGACTTCCGGAATGAGACATTCTATCCATATTCACTGTTTGTCCGCTTTGACCAAACTGCATGTTATACGACTGCCAATCGGCAGCAGCTTTGCGAAACGCATCCTCATCTGAACCGTATGACGTGTCTATTCCAGAATAAACAAAGGTGCTGTGAGGTAAACAAGAATCTGACGGCAAGGGGAGGTGGCACGGCCGACTGTAAAGCTCTGCGTCTGGCGACATGACATCACAAGACATTGGCACATCAGAGTGAAGGTGGGCTTCACCGTCAGGTAAGCCCCCGCTGAATGAATCAGAAAATATGTTACATTTCTCAACCGTTGCAGTGATGTCCTCATCAGTCAAAGGAAAGCTTAAAGCCATTTCTGAGCGACTTTGCCACGGTACGGCCATAGCGCTGCCACCATCTGTCACCTCTGATGAGGACATCAGTACATTCTTTTCACAATATGCTGAAGGATGACTCTCAGGGTCTCCTTCGGCTTTAGGACAGCAAAGGGTAGCAGCTCTGCTCTCTCTGCATGCACTCGGCATCTGCAACTGAAGGCTTTCCGTGTCCAGAGACCGACTCCGCCTGTCTAGGGACAAGGGACTGGACATGGACTGGCTTAGTCTTGTCAGGCCAAGGTGCCGTGGAAGACTCGCGATGGCCCACGTGTTACTGATCAGACTCTGCTCATACAGATCTAACATTTGATAGTCACATTCAGCAAATGCATCTTTTTGGAGGTAGCTGTCTTCAAATTCCTGATAGGGTGATGAAATGTCCTCCTCCAGCTCCATGTGAATCTGCTCCTCGTATTCCCCCTCGTTATGCGTGTCCACTACATCGAACGTGACGATGGTGGGTAAGGCCTCCATATTCGGAGTGAAGGTGGCGCTCGTCTCCAAGACGTCCACGCTCGCGTTGTGCAAGTTGCACAGCAGCTGAGAGTTTTTCTCATAGTTTACAAGCGCTTGGGAGAAACAAACGGTGTGGCTTTCATCCAAACAACTGTTACAATCCGGAGAATGGGAACCGACATTTCCGCACGGCAGTGCAACAGGCTTGTTTTCCTCTGGATGTAGCTCTTTGGGATCACACAACGTTTTAAAATCTGGGTCAGATGGATTTGCAAATGACAAGTTGCTGTGCCTCGTCTTACAGTCAACATTTATAGTAGTTGGGGAAGCGAGCTCAGTTCCCTTTTCATTCAATTCACCTGCCTCCAAATTCTTGCTAAGCGCTGCCTGTGATTTTGAATTCAAATTACAGTTCTTCTTCCAGTCAATTTCTTGCGGAGATACTGTATTTCGTGTCAATTTGAAGGGCTTGCATGCGCTTTGCACCTCAATCAAATCCTGCACTTTATACTGTTCGGCACTTGGTAGTCGTTTCATCTCAGAGAAAACAGAATCGGGGACATCCATTTGCTCAGTCTGTCTGGAATTCGGCAGTCTGGGTTTGCTTTCGTGATGTGGACTGACAAGACTCTCATCAGTCGCAAACAGTTCATAGAGGGCATCCCCGCTGTAACTGTCCCTGGGTAATCTGTTTGTCTGTCTTAGCCGGTCTGTTCTGTCCTGTCCTTCATCTGGACCCGGGGTAGTCGAATCATAGTAGCCCTCGTCACTATTAGGAACCGATTCTTGATGCTCACTTTGGGGTGTCAACACATCAGCTGAAGTGTTCGAGGTGCTGGCTTGCTGTTCGCTGTCCATATTGTGCGATGGAATTATGCTGGCAGTCACATCCATGTAGTCCTGGTTGCAAGGACAGTGAAGTTCCTCAGATGCATTATTTTCCCAGAAATCGTGGAGACACTGTTCGTCGAAATCTTCAGGGGAGGCCATTTCTTCACCGCCGCCCTGGAACGTGAGAAAGCAGGAGGCCCGCTTTCCTCCATTTCTACTTCTTTCTCCAGAAACCGGCGTCTCTGTGATGCCGTCAACCTCTTGATCCGCAATGATGTCCCCGCAACCAGTGAGTGAATCGAAGCTCTTAAGTGAGGCGACCTCGCCGTAAATCAGGTTCAGTTGATCAGATGAGCCAGCCGGTGTTTCGGACTTCAGTGTAGGATCAGGCATCATCTCAAGTAACAGACAAGGCTCACTCTGTCGTCTCCCGCTCTCTTTGTATTCGCTGGAAACCACAGCCATCGAATTTATTTCATCTATTTGATCAAGACATGATTGAGTATCACACTCAATCGGAGTGTTTTCTTGGTCGCAACTCTTCTCTAAGGTTACGACTTCAGTGCTGTTACATTCAGGTGCCAGTGAACTATCACACATAGCATTTGAAAAATCAGGCACATCCGGTTCAGATTCCAGGCACTGTGTGACATTCTGGTCAGGGTTGCTCTGGACAGGAGGCATCGCTTTAGGGCAGTGAGGCGAGGACATTGCAATCATTTCTGGTTTATCTGAGCCATTCCTATGGTTTTTGTGATGTTTAAAACTACTAAAAAAACTTTTCAAACCCCGTTTCTGTCTAGTGAGGGACTGAGATTTCTGTTCGTTGGGGAAACTACATTCATTACAATGCAGGTTTTCAGTGCAGTCACTCTGGTTGAGGTACTCGAAGTCCGCAGTGGAGGTGGATGCACCTCTCGGGCTGTCATCGTGACTTATTTGGCTTAGCCCATCATGAGTTTTGCTTTTGTAGAGTCCCTTCTTAGAAGTCCACTTGCTCTGGTTTTTACTCCTTCCTCCGAAAAAGCTCGGTAAGAGACACATGCTTTTGCGAACTCCAAAGAATGTAAGCGCAGTCCGAAATTTTCCAGATTTTGGAGCTTTCTCGATAGAAGTTGCTTTATCTGGAAGATGCTCTTCTGCAACGTCAGGACGGCCACATTTAGGAAGGGATCCCGAAATTGTCTCCAAGTCCCCGATGTCACTTGGGAGCTTGTCAACGTCACGAGAAGCCATTGCTAGCTTGTTTACAAAATCATGACTTTCTGAGGTTGTTTTAGCTGAATGTCCACACCCAGCAGTGTGGTTCACGTGTGTCACTTCTTCATCCATCCATCAGGAGTCCTACAGTGAAAGATATGGAACCATTACTGTGGTGTTTTCATATCAAAATTGCTGAAGTGAAATTTGGCTAACTATGGCCTTGAGCAAGTTTTTATTATTTGAACTCTTTTCATCAACTACACTAAAAAAAATAAAAAATAAAAAATAACCTTGGCTTACCAGGTATGATCATCATCGCCAACAATTAAGTGTATTAGTTTAAGTGTTCATCAAGAACAAGACAGTGGTGTCATTCCAAATTATTTTTATTTTTTTTTTGTGATTTAATATTACACTGTAAGATGTGGTTTGAACATCATTAGCACTGGGCTTGAATAGCCATTCATCTATTTTCCATGCAGCTTCTCCCCATTAGGGTAGCAGATAGCTGGAGCCTATCCACAAAAATTAATAACTCAATGAAAATGTTTTTCGTATTTAGTAATTAGAAGAAATACAGTATGTGCTCATTAGGCCTCTAATTCAATTGTAAATAAATCAGCAGTTTACTTACAATCCCCTCTAAACGTATTGGACGGCAAGGTCAATTTTTTATTTTTGTTGTAAACTAAGGACTAAGGTTTCAGATCAACAAATGAATATGAAACAAAAGTTGAGGAATCCAGTTTTTATTTCAACAAAGAAGTCAACAACCTCGTAAAGTGAATGGGTTGTAGGCTTGATGCAGTTATTGCAATTAAGGTTAACGCCACCAAATATTAAATGTTATTCACTTTAAATTCTCAATGAAAATACCATGAAATAAAAGCTGGACTTGTCTTCACTTTTCAAAAACAACAAAGGAATTTACCTTGCAGTTCCAATACTTTAGGAGTGGGCTGTATATTTGTATTTATTTTGACAGACAATATTAATCAATGGATTGTAGCAAGAACGAACAAAATAGAACTACGGTAATGTACCTGCATGGAAGAATGACAAATGTTGCCCATAAAGTAGAACATTGTTCGAATGAGTAGATAATATAAAAGCATATTAAATAATGCAACAGGCTGCAACGACGCAGCTAAACTCACATTGCACAGAGAAGCTTGGCTAAAATATGTAGAAACATATTTATGAATAGGTTATTGCAAAGATGTGCTGACGGTCAATTCTATCCTGTCGTTCAGGGAATGACAAACTACTTTACATTAAACATGTATTGTGAGATAATTGGGAAAGTCTGTAAACTAACTTACCTGCTGCAGCCAAAATCTCCCATCACGTACCCCAACGCAAGGTTTCCGGCATCACGAACTTTATTCTAAGTTCTCGCTTCAAGCGTTCTCATCGTAGATGAGACGTTAAAGCCCAAAACGCATTGACTTGCTTTGCGCTAACGCAACCTTTCGCTAGCACCTGCTGCCTGCTAACAGGCTAAAATCCGTCACCGGCGTGTAAATTCCACGGTTAGTAACGACAATCCCGCCTATTGGGGAAAGGATTCTGCAAAAAAGCAGGGGTGTTGTGACTGTGATCAATCGGGCTATTGCGTGGCGATTTCACTTGAGACGTTCAGCAAAGACGCCAACGTTAAAGGCTACAACAACAGTCCGCTGAGTCCAGTCGGCGCATGTTAGTGACGCAACACGTGTGAACAACTGTTCTTCAGCCTGGGCACTGAGTGCATAGAAATGGGGCAGTGGTTCTCAGCAATTTCCCACTGTAGCAAAGTCGCGACACACTTGTTTGGATATTAAGAACAATAAATAACATGTTTTTTCCCCCCAAAAGACTGCAATAGACACGCACTGTATATAATTTATAAAAAAAAAAAATGACGATGCATACATGGTGAAAGTGCATTTCCCAACACATAATAAAGTGAGCATTAAAATCGTAACTGCTTGATAAAAAGCGAATAAAGTTAAATTCGTTATTGCTTTGGCTCAATCTGAAGAGCCCAGGCGAGCCAGTTTAAATGCAGAGGTGGCAAAAGCATTCTGTAAATACAGTCACTTCCCAAAGTATTGGAAGGTCAAAATAAATCCCTTTATTTCGCTTTATGTTTCAGATTAAAATATGAATATGAGACGAAATTTGAGAAGTCCAGATTTTATTTTATGGTATTTACATCTAGATGTGTACTGTAACACAAATGAGGACACCGCACCTTGTTTGAAGCCAAAAACTACATCAAGCCTGTGACTCATTGAGTTCATCCAGATCGTTTCATCCTTCATTTGAAATTCTTTTCCAGGCCTTTACTGCAGTCTATTTAAGCTCTTGCTTGTTTCTGGGGGTTTCTCCCTTCAGTCTCCTCTTGAGGTCAAAGGCATGCTATATAGGGTTAGCCTGGTGATTCATTTGGCCGATGTAAGACATTTCAATTATAAGTGGATGCACACTTGTGCACCAACATCTCAGTTTAACTACCTCCCAAAAAGATTAAATAAAATCCAATTGAGTTGTTGCAATATGTTTTTTTTAATTATTTGTTTTATAACACAAAACATGGCATTTGAACAGGGGTGTGCAGACTTTTTTTTTTTTTTGGAATGTTGTGTGGTCATCTACAGAGGTGGAACAAGCAGTATAGTCAATGGATTGATGTAATTCAATACTTATGAGCAGAGTGGCAGTGGAGTGTTTAGCGCATCTGTCTCACAGTGAGAGGTCTCAGCTCAGATCTTCTTGGGTTTGCATGTTCTCCTCATGTTTTCTCCATGCACTCCAGCTCCTGGCAAATCTGGCATACTTTTTGAACACTCTAAAATTGCCAATGCAGTAAACATGAGTGGAATTTATTTTGTGGGGAGGGTGGCCGGGGTGTCTATACAGGATGTGCCCTGTGATTGTCTAGCAACCACTTCAGGGTGTACACTGCTGCCCAAAGTGACTCGAATTAGTTTCGAGGGATGTTAGTTCATAGAAAATAGATGAATGGAACAGTCATGAAAGTAAATGCTAGGCAGCAAATCCTTGTGTGAGTCAGGTCATTCCGAAATTCTTCACAAATACATATAAAAACATTATGCTACATTTCTGACCAGTGAGAACTCATGAAACAGATTAACTATAATTTTTCCAGTGCAAATTCAAGCTGCTGAAACTTTTGCTTCAATATTGTTTCTGTGGATATCAGACCAACCAAAACAATGTTTGATATTTACATTGGGTCTTTGCCACTTATGTTTTGGACTGTCGCACATCTATCCATTCCATCTTGGTGTTTTGTAATGCCTGAGTCTTCTTCTCATCCACCAGCACGTAATCCACCCGGTCTTCATCAGACAGAAGAGGCTTCTGTGGAGACACATGAGCAGAATCAGGTGAGGTAAATGTCAAAGGTCAAGTTGAATATCCCCACTGTGGTTGTGTCATCCATTGCACCTTCTGGACAGGAGAAGGAGAAGCTGAATTGAAATCCAGTGACAAGTAGTCAAGGTTTGATCGTCTTGCCCAAGGTTGAACGACTCCTTCGACATTGAGGGAGAAGTGTTTTCTTGATTCCTGCCATTAGAGAAATAGCTGAAGATCTGAAGAGTCATCAATGTTCCAAGTTTATGGTACGTAAAAAAAACACACATTTCTATTGCAATGGTTGAGCTGCTGCAAAGCTAAAACAAACAAAAAATAAAAAACAGCCAAATATAAAGAAGTGCATTGATGACTGTTATTATTATTATTTTTAATGCCAAGCTATATAATACAGACCTACATTATGGGAAATTATGAGAATTACCATTATGTCATTCTGTAACCTGTATTTTAGTGAAGGCTTAAATGTGTGCAACCCATACACACTTAAATGTGATGAGAATACGTTGTTCCTTCAAAAGATATTTTACCATTGTGGCACAGTTTGGGTCTTCTTCATCTGTGTCCCCATTCTCGAGACTTCTTTCATAAGTTCCAGAAAAGTTGAAACTACAGCAAAAATAAATACATAAATAAATAAAAAATAGAATGAAGAATCTTCTTAGCTATGTTTTGGTCATTTATTTAAATAGCCTCTTAAGTGTTGGAAGTCAAATGTTGTTCTACCCCAGTTTGTAGATTCAATAAAAACTTGAATTTTTTTTCTTTAAATAGCAACTCTTTAAAAATCCAATATCTATGTTTACATTACAAAATATTTCTTTTTAAATGACATAACATGCATGAATAAACCTCAAGATGCAAGTTCTAATCAGTCTCACCATGAATCAGTCTTTGTTCTGCTCAAAGGATGATGAGCGGGACATTCAGTGATTGTCGAGAGGCCTCTCAAATCAAGAGGTGGGGGTCGAGCTGTGAATCCAGAGAGGACAGCAAGGTCTTTAATATGGTCTGAAATGCAAACAGAGGTCTGACATTTGCATTAACAACTGCCTATTTTTAGCAAAGCCCCAAAAGATTACTCCAATTGGGTGCAGTACCTTATGCACAAGCTTCAAAACATTCAGACCGCTGTCACGTTTACCTCTCCTCAAGCAAGGTTTAAGATGTCGGTGTATCGGAGGAGGTGGAAATTCTCCCGGTTGGCACATGAGGGAGCTGAGGGTCTTTGAGGCCTTGACTTTGCTGTTTGTATCGGGAATGCTGATGGGGCTCATGGGAATGTAAGCATCACCTTCAACGGTGCTAACACATGAAGATATGGAAACCATGGGGATGTAGGACTCGTCTTGCTGGCTTTGAACCTGTGTGGTATTTAAAGAGGACTTCTGAAAGACAAAGATCACAAGGGAATCCGGATGTCACTCATCTAAAGTGGGGAAGATGTGTGGCCACACAGTGGTGTTCAGTCTATTGTCTCATCTAGTGGCCCAGGGCACTTACTCAACTGCAGAGTGAGACTATGTCTGTCGTGCAGGTAGTTTGTGCTGGCCATGATGTCGGTTAAAATGGCAAATAATTTTTGAGTTTGTATAATATGTATGAAAAAAACACACTGTGGTCAGTTGTACAGTCTCTTGTTGTGGAGCAGAATTTTAGGGTAGCCTTAATTTGTGTTTCAGCAGTATCGAGATTATGAAACACCTTTCGATGAACGTCAAGTATACCCTACGCTGCATTCATATGAGGTCAGCATTTTATTTGTTGTTCTCATAATGCTGACTGACTAGAATGACAGTCTGTAGACTTTGTTTAAAAAGATGCATTTTAGGACTCTACATTATCCATAGGTGTGAATGTGAGTGTGGATGGTAGTTCATCCTATGTGCGCTGCGATTGGCTGTGGCTCGTGCAGTGTGGACTCTCGCCCAAAGTCAGCTGAGATTGGCTCCAGCCAAACGGTGACCCTTGTGGGAAGAGGAGCCGTGTCGAAAATGCATGGGAAGTGTAAAAGCTTTCTTTGTCTATGATCCTTTGTGAACGTGCACGACCAGTCAAGACTTTAGCGCTGTGCTGTTATTTTGCGTGTTATCTGACATTTTTCTTCTTATGCTTATCACTGAAAAAAAAAGGGTGTGTTCAATTTAATCAATTTTATTTTGTCAATTGGTTGTCGCCAATACAATCATCTGGATCTACATACATTGTTAAAGTACTTGTATACTCTATTTATGTCAAACTGGCCTCTCTCTATCATTCAATAGACGGAGCTTGTGCTGCCCATGGCATGATTGTCTTACCAAATTAAGAGTCTGCCTTCTATTCCCTGTTGATCTGCTGTCAGCATCTCCTGAAAAAAAAAAGAAACTGCTGAATACAAATTATTTCCCCATCTGGCCACATCAGTTTGCATGCTGCCCCAGAATACCGCAAAGAGGACTTTCAATCTGATTTTCCTCTCAAATCATACCAATCGTGAAATGGTCCAGGCTCGACAATGATGTCCTCCGGGAAAGCAGTGCAACATGTTTTGGGAAATGCCGTGCACTCATTGCCCTCGGCCTGCGAATGCCTTCATCGGACAGATGGTTCGGTTTAGGTGGCAGCGGAGGAGGTGTTTGCCTGTCATTCGCGGACTCAAATGACGCACAGGAGTACGGTTTGTCAAATCGGAAGACGCTCATGGCGCAGAGGTGCAGCGGAGATGAGGAAGGTGGTGCGAGGGAACTGCATGGAGCGCTGAGAGGAGGGTTGCTCAGCATCCCATGTGCAAAAGGAGATGGACTGAGGCGAAACTGAGAAATGCAGTGAAATGATGAGGAATCACTGCAGAGAGGGGAGGGCACGATGTCCTTGAAAACATCTTCTGTTGACTTGTGCTCCAAAGAGGTCTCTGAGATTGAAAAACTGCTATGTCTGCAGATACAAGGATGTCAAAATCAATGAAAAATATCAACTTTTTTTCCATCTCTTGATTTTATGTGAGAGGTTTTTACATGCCTACAAGTGCTTCCACTCCCCGTCCCGCATTGTGAAAGGACAAGATAATCTGGTGGGTGACTGGAGTCCTGATGACTTGACCGAGACACCCGGTCAGAGCTGTCACTTGACGGCTGAAGTGAGGTCGAAGTGTGAGGAAAGCCTTCTTCTGAACTTCCTGTTGAGAAAAAAAAAAACAACAACAACGGACAAGTGGCACTGAGAATGTGTTGTTTCTGAATTTGTACTAGCACAAAGGTGACAAGAGTGACACCAAAAGGCAAAATAGTGCAACTCTCGCACAAAAAAAATATATGCAAAACTATCTTAATCCAAGATAGAAACATCAAGTTGGATTTCTATTTTACTTTTTTTTTAAATGAAGTATATAAAGGTGATCGCTCTCTTTATTCTCTCTTCATTGTCTCTTTTATTTGAATAATTCCTACTTGGGTCGTCAAGTTGGACCGTCTTCAGAAATTCAAGGCCTTCTCTTCAAAAGGTACAGCACACACACACACACACACACACACACACACACACACACACACACACACACACACACACACACACACACACACACACACACACACACACACACACTAACGCAAACTCTGGCTTTCAGAGAGTGCACTCAAGTGCCGTGGTCGATCGCTATTGAGCTCTAATTTGGTAACAAAACCTCATGGTGGGACCACTAGACTGATGAAGATGAAGTATGACTCATCACACACACATATACACACACACGCACATACACACACACACACACACACACACACACACACACACACACACACACACACTAACGCAAACATCTTTGCATATTGTCATAAAAGATTTCAGCTACAATCGATGCAAGCTTTTACAGTATATTTTTCACTCATTATTAGGGGAACTGAAGCTGAACTCTTGACAATGATCAACCAAAAAGCCAAAAGGTCAAACATCAACAGCAAACAAGAACAACAAAGTCATTGCATCGTACCCTCTTGAACTGAGCCGTACCATATCGAATCGAATGGCCACTGGGTTGAAAGAGAGAGAGAGTTTTGCATGATAACTGTTCCGTACCTGCTTCCTCATGGTTGCCAAACTGGCAAATGTGACTGATGCTGCTGATCCAGCTGTTCATCTCCTCTTCAGTCTTGGCCACCAGGTAGAACATACGAGCAGAGGTCTTCACCACAAACAGATGCTTCTCTGTCAAGTCACGCTTTATCCCAAGTTGCCCATTCAGCATTTCCACCTCGCACTCTTTCAGGTCAATGGTGCGGATTGGCTTTTTGGAACTTTTACTTTGGTAGTATTCCAACACATCGGGGTTACCGTTCATGCGCCCTCTTCGCAAGACAAACCAACGTTTTCTCCATGCCTGCAGGAGAGAAGGTGAATTTGCCCTTTGGCCCGTTTTCCAAATACAATCCTGGGTATCATACATTGAGACAGTCTACTGGTACAGTAATGAAACACCAATCAGCACCTTTTTAGTCATGAGCATGCAGTCATGGGAACTAGATCACAGCTTACTTGGCAACTTTAAATTCAATTTTTTTTTTTGGTACGGTCACTAAGCGGAACATTTTGCTCAAATTCCCCACATAGAAGAGGAAGTTGACTGTATTTAGCAGAAAATGTTTGACACAACAAAAGAAAGACGTATGTACTACTTCAAAATTGATGACTGCTCTCTAATTAGGAAACAAGACTGAAAGGAGTTTTAACATATTTCATAACAGAACTACATGTTGGATGTGACTCCTGCTGCATTTCATCATCAGACATTAGATTTTTCTAAATGGCACATTCTAAATTTACAGGAACTTTAACGCTGAGGGCTTGATTGTACTCGACATTTTCACACTTGGTTTTGTGGCTTCGTTTTCATCAACTTTTTTTCTTTGTGTGAGACTTATCTGCTCCTGCACGTCAGTTGGTACCAGGAAGTGGTGAGACTAACCACAATTCCTATCAATACCGCCCAATTTATGGGAAAGTAAGACCAATGTTAGTGATCATTTGACCTTTTGAGAGATTGGCATACTTCAAATAATAATTTCCTTTCGCTATGTTGTGTGTCTTTCAAAGAAGCATGCTAATGTTTGAGAAAATGATGCACTATACCATCTAGAAGGATTATGGAGGGGCGGGGTGGACCCGATTGAATGCAAGTTAATTTTCCAAATGAATTTAAAGTAACTTCAGATACAAATACAATTACATTGAACCACCAGTAGCTTATTGCAGCCAGTTTGATAAAACAGGCAGATCAACTGTATGATGAGATAATTACTTTTTCTCGCCTTCAAACAAAACAGACCTTCCACCGCACTTGTTTTGACAAATTTCCCTCCTCCTCCTTTTCGCACAGAGGAAGTGCAAGCAGCCCATCAAAAAGCAGGACTATTTCTGCTTGCTGCTCATGACTGATGTCTGGCTGGGCTGACATGACTTCCCATGTTTCACAATGCATGTGCTCCTTGCACCCAAAAGATGCAGTCAGTGGCTAAGCCCAAGATCACATGACCCCAACAATTGCATGCCGATCAAGGCGACGTGCTGTTTACGATTTTATTTGTTGCACAAGTTGTTTTCCATGATTTGTGATTTATTGCTCCTGTCATAATTACATGTGGTCATAATAACGGCAAGAATGAGGAGAAAAGAATAGAAAGGAGCCTGAAATGCAGCTATGAGAATACATGGATATATTTCAAATCATTAATATATACATACTGTATAGAGAATGCACACGGACAGACAGACACACACACACTGTCGCGCATGGCTCAATAGCACAGGGTGGCATTTCTGCTGTCAGGTTGCTGCAGTGGTACGAAACAAAAACAAGTGTCCGGTGTGTGCTTCTACTCACAAATCGCTTGAGTTTTTTCTCCGGGGGAGATTTAATGAGCCAGCCAGAGCAGACCACATCCCCAGCACTCATCTTGACTGCAGAGCGTGTCGTCCTCTATGCTGCTGCTGCTGCTGCTGCTGCTGCAACTGCTGCTGTTGCTGTTGCTGTTGCTGTGAAACTGAGAGCAAGCATATCCTGTGTTCTGGTATTCAGCCCAGCCACTCCAAAAGGAGGAAGTCAAAAAATTGATTACACTAACAGAGAAAAGAGGAGTGAAAGAATCATCTGTTTACGTTACCAAGAAAGGGTGAAGCTTTTCAAATAAAAACTGAAAACTAAGCAGGGGACGGTGAAGTTATACTGATGAGGGACAAACTCAATACCCTGATGTTGAAAGACTTTATCCTGAATGCATTGTTTACTTTTTCTAGTATATGACATTTCTGAATATTATTGTGCAAGTGTGATATACAATAATGAGTTCTTTTCCACTGCTCAATCATTGCTGACATATGAAGATCAGTAAATAATATGATAGGACTCCATTTAATTCAAGTCATGAAAAAAAGTTTTTAAATGTAAATGTCTCAGTAGTAAGTTGTGTTTGTTCACTTATACCTTTTGTTGTCCAGGCTGTCCACACACTGTAAATATGCACAAGCATCTGATTCTTCACGTTTTGTGTTTATATGAGGTCCCATTCAGGGTAACGACATCATAAAAATGCCTCTAGGACAGGGGTGTCAATCTATATTTTGTCGTGGGCCACATCGTAGTTATGGTGTCCTTCGGAGGGCCGTTAAGACTGTGAATCCAAATACAGTAATATGCACAGCAAATTGATTAATAACTAGTTTTGAAATAAGAGGTCAGTAAATATGGTCCCTTCGAATAATATTACATATATAAAAGTGGTCTTGGTTACAAACATTTTTGCGATACATCAAAGTTTTTAAAAGTGAAAACAATTTGCCATTTTGGTATCCTAGCAAGGAACTTGAAATCGATGCACATGATTTCCTTTTGCAGGCCACATAAAATGACGTAGCGGGCCAGATCTGGCCCTCGGGCATTGAGTTTGACACCTGTACCCTAGTGGTTCCTGCAAGTGTAACATCTGGTTTTAAAGTAAAACGGGAAAATTCCAAATGACTGACTTATGTTGAGTTTATATGGAAATGTATAAGTAATATGAATGTTAATGCCTGTATGGATCGTTAATTACCTTTTTTATGTATTTTTTCGTAGCAAACGTAAGACCAGCATTGCCAGAGTTTTTATTTTTCAACCACTAGGTTACCCCAGTGAGTAAGTCATTACCATATAACCACTTGCGATGTCGACTTGTACCGTTCAAATATGGTTGCCGTTATACGCATCCCAAGAGCGCTCAAAAGGCTGGGTGCGGTGTGTTTCGCTATGGACCGGCTCGGTATAGAAACTAGTCCCTCATTGGCTTAGAGTGGACACGGGGCTGATTTCCACCAATCAAAACGTTGTGAATATCAATGACGTTAAACCAGAGATCTTCAAAGAATGGAAACCACTTATGTCTGTCTCAAGTTCACTCAGCGTCGAACTGACATTACATTTACATATATTGACTGTGATTTGTATTTTCAATAATGGAAAATAAAGCGGTAGATAAATGACAGCATAGTTATTTCCGACTGTAAGGGCATCGACTTAATCCAGCAAGTTTCGGCGCCACCTTTAGTCATCACCTTTCTGAGCTGTGTCCCTCTTGGGCAGTTTAAGCTCTTTACAAATTACCCATGATTCCTATGAAACGTGTGACCTGTCTCTGGCCTTGTGCAGCGCGGCAGGTAGCAGGACCGTATGCAGGCGGTGGTAGGATTAGATAACTAAGTAGCAATAGTGCACAAACCTGACAGGTCTGCAAGTGAAGAAGGAATTGATAAGAGCGGAGTTGCCACAATGCTTAAATGTAGAACCGTGTGGAGAAAGCTTGCTCCTCTTGCCAGAGCCTCGTCAACACTGTGTCGGCAAAATGTAAAGAGAACAGGTATGCAAAAACCACAAAAGCTTGCAGAAATTCTTATTGGCTCGTTGAATCACTTTTTAAAACCAGCTAATTAACAATAATAGTTATTGCCCTGTGTGTTCTCGTTTTCCTCTCCGGGCTACCAATTTGACGACTTTTAGGTGGAAGTGTGACCTTCAATTCCCCGATAAAGAGCTAAAGTAGCCAGCCAGCGAACGGTGATATTACTTTCAGCCCCTGTGTTATTCCTCTGCTTGACTAAAAGTGTCACGGGTTTGCTTTTGGCTAACGCGGAGCCAATTGTGGTTTGACATTTAGGACTGTAATCGATCTAACTAAATGTTTATTATTATGGCCGTATTGTGCAGTGGTGTGACAGCTGTTTCGAATATTGTGATTTCGTGTACAGTATTAGGCACAAAATCATCTTTGCAAATGCAAAGTGATGATGCAGGTCTTCAGTGCAAGCATGTCTAATGTTGTGATCTTTGAATATGTCGATGGCGTCTCTATAGAATTATTATTTTAAAAGGCCATATTTCTACACCTCAATATGGGCACCATAAGGGTATTCTGTATCGCCATAAATTTCGTGGGCTCTACAGAAAAGGATGGACTGGAGTTTTACCGAATCCACACACTGTATCTGCTTGTGCCTTTTCTGAAGGATTAGTCATTTTTAGAGGTTCAATTAACGGAACATATCTAATGCACAAATGAAATATAATTAAAATCATTGATTATAACATTAAGTATATAATGTAGAACAAAGCTAAATTGTTTTTTTAATGCATGATAGAGACTTTGTGCAAATGCTGTAATGTACAGAAGGATGTATTAAGTAGTAGCCCAAATACTGTATACCATTTTCTCACCATTCACCAACATCCCAAAAGACTTGATAGCAACTGTGAAAACCGATCAAGATGGTGCACTGCACTTTTGTTTTCAGGTTTGCACAATGCCAGACTACCTGCACATGTACCTACGGCTCATATGGCGACAGGGCCTGCAAGGGGCGGTGGGGAAAACCAGCTGTATGTCCTTTTAGTTGGGGCAACCTGCCTTGGTGGAGCAGTATACGTGAGTGGGCTCATCTTTACGGTGCATGTAACAAGTACACACACCTCTGTTCAAATATCATTTTTTTGTGTGTAAAAATTGAGACCAAGGCAATTTCCATAACTTTTTCCACCATCAATTGGAATGCGCTTTAGATTCTAATCCTACCTGTTTGTATCTGCAGTTAGCACAGTTGATGGTGTGGATTGTTTAACTGTACAGCACAATAATTCTGCTGTCTTCCCAGACATACAGAACTGTTAAAGGAGACCAGCATCGATATGAGGAGCGAATTGCAGAAATTGAATCTCGACCACATCGAAGCACCAAAGAAGCAACCACTACCGTCCAGGTGGAAGCTCCTGGTTAGAAAATTTGATTTTTATTGCTGTTGATTGTTGTTGCAACCCACCTTTATCTGTGACTAAGGATTTATACTGTCAGTTTTTTGTAGCCACAGAGACCTTTGAAACAGAAGGCGAGTGATTAGATGTAATAAAAAAGTGTTTCATATCGATTATAAGGAACACATAGAATATAGATTTGGTTTCATGTAAAGATAATTATTATTATGATTCTTTTTTATTTTATTTTTTTATTTATTTTTTTACATTTTTTGGGCAAAGCGAGTAGACTCGCCCCAGTAAGCAGCCCCAGTAAGAGTAAGGGCCTCTTTCATTGCGGATAGAAATCCGAAATGTATCCGATGCGTTTGTAGTATGATGCTTCATTCGCATAAATTTTACCTATACATCATCAAAAAATGTATAGGTAATTCCCTCCGCGCCGGGAAGGAAGAGTACTTGGGAAACTATTGACAATCACTGTTCTAATTTAATTGACTTGAATGTAATCTCACCTGGAACATGAAGCGTAAAGTGGACATTGATGCTGATAGTCAAGGTTTATTGATGCAGATGGTTCGTTACGCTCGGCAACGACTTGACGTCATCTCTCGTAGATGTTTGCATGAAATGAGGGGATCGAAGAGTGTGGTCTCATGTCTCCAAAATATTTTACCTCCTCCCACCTCGCTACTGGCGATATGAGATAAGATAAATGTGTGCATCTGTGACAGCGTCAGTTGGAATTGAACGCTGTCTTTGTAAACAGCCCAGAAAGCGAGTTGTATTGAGTCGTAAAGTCTGTGGTACTCGTTTGTCACTCAGCCGTTCCTGAATCAGAAGCTCAAGCCAAACCTTCGCCAGAAGAGTCGAGCCCTCCTGTACCTGATGCTGAGACAGCAGCCCCAAGTGAGACGACTGAACCTCCACAAGGTTATTTGCTGACTTTTCTATTTCATGTCTGTATGAAATGTGGCCTCGTACCTAAAAGTTTAGATTCATTTAAAATGTACATTAGTCATGGTTTTGAGTCCATTTTTTTTTTCTGTGCAGAAACTCATATTGCAGTTTAGAACTATATTGTGACACCAACTGGTCAATTTGGGTAATGCAGTTTGATGGACGCTCCCTAAATTTGGAATTCATCCAAAATTATATTAGTAGTACTTTGATAATTATGAAAATGTAAAGCATCCCTTAACGCTTTAGACTCTAGAGTCTTTTCACTAAAATATTCCATTTTGATATCACTATTTCAAAAGTTTGGCACTTGAAAATGGTTGGAAGTTAAAGGTGTACTTATAAATGTCGTTTGAGGCTTCAAGGGTTAAAACATTGCTTGAAGTGTTTATTTACATCCTAGGATGGTGACAATTTGACTTGCAGATTGTTTCAATTTCTGTTATTTGCTGTGACTGCTGCTGCATTTGGATTAGAAGGGAACTTTTACAACATAACGTTCAACTTTGTGAAAATGTGTTATGACATGCAGGAAGTGGTTGACTTGAATTGGGCAGCATCCAGCTATGATTCATTAGACAATCGCATGGTCTGTATTCAGATTGCCTCAGCCAGCAAACGCATGTGTCTTGGTGCTCCTCCCCGTTTAATAGTCATCTAAAGTTCTACCTGTATTAACCTGTATTAGAAGCGGCTCCAAAAGTAGCTGCAGAAGTGCCTGCTGAGCCGCTAGTTGAGGAGGGTAAGATGTAAAGAAAGGATTTGACGTCCTTTATGCCATATGTGAGGGCATGCCAAATTTAGTTGCCTGTATTGACCGAGACAGTAAAATACCTCCCAGTCACAGTCATAGGCTCATAACTAATATTACCACTTTACTACCAGATCCCTGCCCCCCGTCCGAGCCAGGCCCAACCGAACAAACCGACCCGTCCCCGGCAACTGGTAAGCAAGGAACCGGTGATGTACACCTGTAACATCTTTGACGCTTTATTTTGACTTCACTGCTTATGCCACTCCGGTCATACCAACAGAACCCGCAGCAGCTGGAAGCCCTGCAGCAGAGCCGTCAGAAAGTGGTAAGACATGATTCTAGTAATATCTGGAACAAAAAAAAAAAAAGACGTTGACATTTTTGATCATGTTAATTCCTCTGCCTTTTGGTTGTTTTTAACATTTCTTTTCTCACAGTTTCCTCAAACTTTTTTTTTTTTTAGTCTGCTGGCTGATTTCTCATCGCTCCTAACAGGTTTATGGGTGCAGCTTACCCCCCATTTTCTGACTCTTTCTCTCTCTCCCTGACATGCAAGCTGCAGGACTCGACGCTGCACAGCCCTTACTGACTCTGCCGTCACACGCCCCCTACCTCCTCATTGGTGGAGGCACTGCCTCCTTTGCTGCTGCCCGCTCTATTCGAGCCAGAGACCCCGGCGCCCGCGTGAGTTTGCGTTGGGTTTCAAAGTAGCTTCATATCCCTTGTCAGTAAGCTGAGCTTTTTGTCTCTCACCTTAACTGTGACCTCGACAAACAGGTTCTGATTGTGACGGACGAGCCGGACCTCCCGTACATGAGACCGCCTCTGTCCAAAGAGCTGTGGTTCTCCGATGACCCGGCTGTGACAGATACACTACGTTTCAAGCAGTGGAATGGAAAAGAACGAAGGCATGTCACCTTATCTGTCCAGTTCGTGCTATTTTCCAAGAAAACAAAATTCTAACCTCTTATCAGGAAAAGTGAACCGCACTTTGTCAACTAATCAGACGGCATGCTACAATGGGGAGCAATTAAAAGTTGATGTTGACTATATTTCTTTTTATCTTCCAGTGTCTACTTCCAACCACCATCGTTTTACATTACTCCGGAGGAACTGAGTAATGCAGAAAACGGAGGCGTGGCTGTTCTCACAGGCAAAAAGGTTGGTTGGGCATTGTTTCTGTTTTGCATGAAAGTCATTTATTTAAGGCTTTGTCCAAAGGCATTTGATCAGAGTGGGGCGGGTTGACTTTTAAAAGCTTTTTGGGTACATGTGGATATCGCCGAATTATTTCCATATTCGTAAACTACCTTGGTGGATGTAAATTGTGCTGATCTGATTTTTGACAAGCAAAAAATATTTCATTCCAGGTTGTTCACATGGATGTGAGGGGAAACAAAGTAAAACTAGACGACGACACAGAAATCTCATATGACAAATGCTTGATTGCTACAGGTAGGTCGCATCAGCATACTCATGTCCTCTGAGCAACTGTTTGCACTTTGTAGAAGCTAATTTCAAGTTCTGTAAGGTGGCGTTCCAAGAAATTTGCAAGTCATCGACCGAGCAGGAGAGGAAGTGAAGAAGAGGACAACTTTGTTCCGTAAGGTCAGTGTCATCATCAAAAAAAGCAGTGCTGGAGATTTATCTTGATAACACGCGTTGTCGTCTTTCATTTTACAATTCAAATAAAATCATAATAAGCTGAGAGGCGGCCAAATGTGACGACGACAACATCATCATTCTGCATTTTCTCCACTCCAGATTGATGACTTCCGATCCTTAGATAAAATCTCCAGGACCATCAAGTCCATCACAATCATCGGAGGCGGCTTCTTAGGCAGCGAGCTGGCCTGTGCCCTTGGCAGGAGATGTAAGATAAAGATCATGAAGAGGAGAAAACACTTGACGCAGCAAGTTACTCATGACTTCTCCCATTTCAGCTCACGATTCCGGTCTGGAGGTCATACAGATGTTCCCCGAGAAGGGCAACATGGGCAAAGTTCTGCCCGAGTATCTCAGCAACTGGACGACCGAAAAAGTCAAAACAGGTCTGCCTCTCTTTTGCTTTGCAGCTCATCTAAATGTCCTTTCGTTTCCATTGAACAACATTCTCAATTTGATCTCCTAGAGGGTGTAAAAATCATCTCAGAAGCTCTCGTCAAGTCCGTGACATGTAATGAGGATCAGTTAGAAATAAAACTAAAGGATGGTCGATTGGTAAGTCCCGTGTAATTCAGAGGATGAGACTTTTTTTTATTTTTTTATGTCTTAACTCAACCATCCATGCTTCATGTCGTAGGTAAAAACTGACCACGTCGTTGCAGCTGTTGGGCTGGAGCCCAATGTTGACCTCGCCAAGTCTGCTGGTCTTGAGGTGGACTCGGACTTTGGTGGTTATCGTGTCAATGCAGAGCTGCAAGCTCGGTCCAACATTTGGGTGGTAGGTTCAACGTTTGAAAACTACTGCTTCAGCAAACCACTTGTTCATCATTATTTAGAAGAGGATAAATGTCAGTTGTATACAAATATTTATTTTTGTATGAGTAAACTCAAAATGATGGTTTAGATTATAAATGGCGAATGATTACGCTGAAAAGAAGAATTGGCCATCAGTTGCGGGACGTTAGCGCCCTCTTGAGATGAACTGAAGTCATGGCACCAAAAAGGAAGGTCTACCTATTGAGATGCAACACTAGATTTTTATTTATTTTTTTTGTTTTCCATTTGATTTGATTTTTAAGAGTAAAACCTCTGTGTGCTGTAATGTAAAAACGCTTTCAGTCTAATCCAAGCCGATGATGCTCTCGGGTGTCCTCTCGTTCATTCAGGCGGGAGACGCCGCCTGCTTCTACGACATAAGGCTGGGCCGCAGACGGGTGGAGCACCACGACCACGCTGTTGTCAGTGGCCGGCTGGCGGGGGAGAACATGACGGGAGCCAACAAGCCTTACTGGCATCAGTCCATGTTCTGGTGCGTGTTAGCAAGTGAACAATGTTTTTATTTATAAACATTTGGTAGCAATTGGCTTTCTGAAAAGTGTAAATATATTTCATAAATCTGTTTAATCTGATGCATTTTTCTTCTTCTTATCTTTGACTTGAACAACTCAATTATATTCTTATTTATTTGAATGCAACCTGCATAGATCTCACGTTGGAAGTTTGTATTTATCTATCGTTCTATTGATTGATTGTGGTATCCACATAGGCAGACGCTTGAAAGTCTTTGTGTCCCAATATTGCGCAACAGGAGTGACCTGGGTCCTGACGTCGGATACGAGGCCATCGGGATTGTGGACAGCAGTTTGCCCACTGTGGGGGTCTTTGCCAAAGCCACAGCCAAGGATACACCAAAAGCTGCCACCGAGAAGTCAGGTATGAGCAGTAATAAAATATCTAATGGTATTCCTCACGGTATCGCTGCTCTTCATTCATACCCCGACCACGTTTCCAAATGTTTTGACAATTGCGTTGCAGGAACTGGCATCCGCTCAGAGAGTGAAACGGAGGCCGTGGCATCGAGTGCCGTGGCCTCCCCTACACCCGCTCCCGCCGTGACGCACAAAGACGACTACGGCAAAGGAGTCATCTTCTACCTGCGAGACAAAGTGGTGGTGGGCATCATCCTGTGGAACGTTTTCAATCGAATGCCCATCGCGAGAAAGGTCAGTTATATTATTTAAGTAGCACAAAAGGTAACTTCAAAATCAGAGGGTTTTTTTTTTTTTAGACATCTTTTTTTTCCATATGTAGATTATCAAGGATGGAGAGGAACATGCAGACCTAAATGAAGTTGCCAAGCTGTTTAACATCCACGAGGATTAGGACTTTGGAGACCATTGGCAACGGAGTGAAACATTTTGTGAACTTTGTCCTTTACAATAGCTGAACAAGGTTTCTGGAAATTGTATCATTTCACCGAATTATTTTCATACTACAGTTGAAATTTCAAAGTATTGACCAGAATTCCTACTCCCGTGCAGTTTGTCCCCGCCCTAAAAAAAAGAAAGCACTGTTTCGCCTTGGTACAAACATTTCTCTCTCAAACTCCTGGTCACAGCGTCATGGTCACACAACATGGCGTCACAGCAGCTTGTTGAGAGAAAGCCTGAAATAAAATCTATTTTTAAATCCGAGTTATCCCCTTATTCTCGCATTGGCACTAATGTGAGATGCGTTGACCTCAAGGGATTGTTGTACTCTGCGCGCTCAAGTTCAAGATGGAGCAAAACGGATGTAGGCAGCCACCCTTGGACTCATGTCTGTTCATAAACAATTAAATAAGCTTGTCGTTTAAGTAAGAATCAAACCGATCCGCTGTGCTGCGACCGTAGACTGAAGCGCCATGGCCTACTTATGTTGTCTGGAGGTAAAAAAAAAAAAAACAACGCTCAAGCAGGCAGAAACGGTTTTCTTATTCTCTTTTGAGTTCTCCGTTTTTAGTAATACATCCCTGTTTACTCATCACATGCATTTCTTATTCTATTTGACACTGAAGGCTCCAGAGCCAATTGAGGCAGACTTGCAGCAATAATGGGCCGTCTCTTCGTTTCCTATTCGTTTTACATGATCAAGTGGATGGAGCAATGAACATGAGCTTCCACATTTATATTTACATTTTTTTTCTCCCCCCCCCCTCGCTCATTCAAAGATGCACCCAGCAAGCCGGAAACATCGGACATCTCTGCTTGAGGTGGAAAAATCTAATATCCACTGCTACCAATAGAAATGTGAGCTGTGCAGCAAACATTGTGCAAAATTCCTTGTAACTGCTTCAAATGTAATACTGGATATTGTGCAAAACAACATCAACTCCCAAAACTGGACCAAAGGGGTCCAGGAGAACCTTTAAGTTGAAGTATCATTTAAAATGTGTCAAAAAAAAGGGCATGTGGATGTTCAGTACAAGTGCTCTAAATTTTATTCTTTGAAGATTTTTGCAGAAAGATATTAAAATTTAGTTTTGCTTAAAACTTTTTATGGGAAGTATCATGTTTGAAAATGGGTTAATATAGTTGTGGCGACTCGTTCTGTTCCTCAATTTAAATAAATGCATTTACTGTCTCTTTAAATATTCTTGCAGTGGTTCCTTGAACATGCGTATGGCCATTAAAAAAAAGAGAGAGAGAGAAAGCTTGAAGTCATTCCCACAAACACAAGCAGTGTGTGTGGGGGAGAAGTTCCCAGGCTTTCTGAATTATACAGCAGCAGCGTCCTGTAGTTTACACCTGCTGGGGGAGAGGGAAGGAGGAGCTGCTGAGTTCAGACGACGGCTTTAGCTGGAGGAGCAACAACAAGTTCCCAGCATCTGCATTTTTTTTTTCTCTTTTCAGTTTAATTTTTGCCTCCAGAGTTGGGACTGTTTTTTTTTTCGAGGATGCAACTGCACGCCTTGTGTTTGCTGTGGGCTCCTTGTGTGTTTTTTCTGCAAGGCAGGTACTGTAACATTATTTTATGACATCACATCCTGAACGCAGAAGTCAGCTTGTTGATGGCAATTTTAGAGAGAGATTAGTTTCCGTACACCCTTACAAAAATTAAGTCAATTATATACTGTGAATACAGTGATAGTTCCTTCTTGATTAAATCAGAGACAAGGCCATTTTCCCGGGATAAGAGAGTCAGACAGAGCACAGTTAAGTGCACTCAATATAGATTTAAGTCTAAATTCTGTAGTTGCATGACAACAATTAAAAAGCTACTGAAGATTAGCTGAAATATGAAATGCATCATACTGTATTTGAATATCAAGGCATGATGAGAATCATCGCCACCCAAAAATGTTGCCATCTTGAAAATAAAACATGCACGTGGTGCCAAATGTGTCAATGCCTGTCGTCGCCCTGCAGGTCAGTCCTGTGTAAGGACATGAAGTTACCCGGCGGTGCATCCAGACCGCCCTCGCCATCTGACTTTCTGGACAAGCTGATGGGTCGCACATCTGGCTACGACGCTCGCATCCGACCCAACTTCAAAGGTAACGCCGGATGCGCTGGGAGTTACCTCCCTGTCGTGACAGGTGTGAGGAAGCTTTGCCGCTCAATTTGTCCGACAATGTGGGCGTTGACGCGGCACAAATCCCTGACAGATGGGTCAAGGGGGACCAGAGATGCTGCAGGCTGGGATGCTTCCCACACGAGCCCGATGTGTGTGTTTTTTATTTTTTGTCACTGTTACTGTTGACCCACACCCTTGGGTTGTGATATTTTTACACATCCTTCAGATCCTTTTAATTTGAAAAGCACAGCAGTGACTGTGTTGTTACCCCACAGGCCCATTTAAGTCCAATCCTGATCTCAAGCTCTAAATGAAGCCAGAAGATTCTCTCTGACACACTTTACCCCACACAAGTCTCCAGGGTTGATTTTCATATATATTTCATATCATATTTGATACCTCTCTCCACTCTGTCGTCAGTGCATGCTGAGCAAAATCCCAGCTGATTATCTATAAATACACTAATGTTACGAAAGGAGAATCAATAAATTATTGCCTCTGGGGAAGTGAGGCACTTAAATATTTCATGTTTAGTGGTCAACATATGGGCTACGCGAATGGGAGTGTACTAGAATTCCTGGATGGATCTGTTTATTAAATGCGTTGTTGTATTCGAGAAATAAGGCAGTGTTTGTGACCACGTTGTATAACATTGCACAACCTTTTAGGACCTCCTGTGAACGTCACCTGCAACATCTTCATCAACAGCTTCGGCTCCATCACTGAAACCACCATGGTGAGTTTCCAACACGATCTTCCCGAGCATAAGAACATCTGCATGATCCGATGCAAGTGTTGTATCGCTAGTTCTGCCTTAAAAAAAAAAAAAAGTTCCATTTTGATTGACACTATGGAGCAGTCTTTGTTTTATAATGTTTATTGTAGTTGTAGTTTGCCGTTGTGTGTCGTTTCCCTGCACTAGTTTGACTTTCTAATTTCCAAATTACGCATTTGTGAATTTGCCTATTCAGTAGTCGCCTAAAATAGTATTGCTTTAGCTTTTTAAAATTAAGTAATTAATTAATTTTTTAACCTGGTGTGTCATTTTCACTATTTTGGTCAATTTCATAACGTTAGGGTGTCAATTTCATTTCACTCCTCTTACGCGCATATAACTTGGGTTCACTGGAATTTTCTTTTCCCTATTTAACGACAGTATAAGAATGCGACTTAATATTTGATTGCAGTTTAAAATACATACATAAATATTAACGTAGTAATTAAAACATGATTGTGTAATAGTCGTCTGACTGCACCAACCTGGAAAAGAGAGTTAATGTAATGTTTTTTTTTTTTTTTTTTTGGATTTTGTTTTTTTTTTTTGAACAACAATACTTCAATACATAATAAACTTTCATGTATCAATTCATGAATATTCTTTGACTGGAAACACCATCAATAAAATGTAAAATCTCAAATGGAGTTTCCATATCAAGGTTTTTAAAATGGCTCCCAAAAAAGAACCCTCCCTTATTTATGAGGCCTGAACACTTTCTGAGGCGTTTTATTTATTCACATTTAGAGATAGTGAGACTCATGTATTTTCTAAAATACTTAAAAGGCGGCCTTGTTAAATATTAATTGCCATAATTGAAAGTGGAGTTCGCTGCTGTTTTAGATGATGAGCACACAAGCCTGTAAGTGTCTGGATTTTTGACAGCCTTTTCATTTTGGCCTTACCTACTCACCTGTTTATAGACGGCAGAATGAATGAATTGTTCTAAATGCATACTTTTTTTTTTTTTAAATCACAGTCTGGAGTGTTGTGAGTCACGCCTGGATGACTGTTTCACATAGACTGAAACATATGTGTTTTTTATTTGTATGTCCAACAGTGCAATGCAAATAATGTGGGCCATCTTCAGGCCACTTAAAAAACAAAAAAAAAAAACACTATTTGATTAGAATTGTTATTCAAAGCTCTAACTATTCCATGTATCAAAATGATTGCAGGACTACCGGCTAAACGTATTTCTGCGCCAGCAGTGGAATGACCCTCGACTGGCATACAGAGAGTACCCGGATGACTCTCTGGACCTTGACCCGTCCATGTTGGACTCCATTTGGAAGCCTGATTTGTTCTTTGCGAATGAAAAGGGAGCGAACTTCCATGATGTCACCACTGACAATACACTGCTCCGAATATTCCAGAATGGAAATGTCCTCTACAGCATCAGGTAATCCACATCACATTCTGCATCTGACTAACAAATTACATTTCCTATTGTACTTTGTAAGTTCACCGTGTTTTAGATATAATACATAAATGATTTTTAGACCAATGAAGTTAAATTGGAGACCTGATAGTCTCTCATGGAATTTTATGGGCTGGTTTGGAATCACTGAGATAAGTAGTCTCGAAAATGGACGAATGGATGGATGGATAAAGCCTCTTGGACAGCGTCAATCAAAACTGGACTTTTTTTTATTTTTATTTTTTCATGCAGCTCTCATACTGGAGTTTATTAGATCACATTTCTCAAGAATGGGGAAAATTCATAAATCTGTATCCATGAATATATGCACTTCTACAACAGCTGGTTTTAATATCTGGCCTCATATTTCTTTCCACTCCAGTTCAGCTGAGTTGTAATTGGTGTCCGGCTAATCCTCTGAACATGTTCATGGTAAACAATAACTGCAGGCTACATACATTCCCGCCGCTAGAGTGACACCAAAGCAGCGTGGCGTAATAATCAGGAAACACAGTATAAGTAGATGGTAAGAAATATGAAGCCTTGATTATATTTCGACAAACATATATAATAAAGCAAATTCAGCTGAAAATGTGGTGACAAAATAAATAAATAAATATAGGGACTACTGTACAATCCACCTGGCTGCAGTTTGCCAGTTGGTACTACTTTACGATAATGGTAACCTTTAAAAAACACTATCATGGGCCACTGCCCCTAATGCTGAATTAATTGCCACTGGTAAAGCCATTGCTCAGACCTAAAAATAATTTTTAGAAAATGAATGATTCAAAGGCAGTGTGCCATCTATGTCTTCCAGGCTGACATTAACCCTCTCGTGCCCCATGGATCTAAAGAACTTCCCCATGGACAGCCAGACGTGTATCATGCAGCTGGAGAGCTGTGAGTGACTCTCATTTAAAAGCCGGCCGACAGCATCGCGTTGAATTCCGCAAAACAAGCTTCTTTCTCTGGTCTAGTTGGCTACACCATGAATGATCTCATCTTTGAATGGCTGGACGTGGGCGCTGTGCAGGTGGCCGACGACCTGGTGCTCCCTCAGTTTGTGCTAAAAGAGGAGCAAGGCCTCGGCTATTGTACCAAGCATTACAACACAGGTAAAACAACATATAGGATGACTCCCATCCAGCACCTTCGAGGGCCTGTGTCACTCTACTTCTAATGAGCCCGTTAGTTGGTACCTGTATCTCCTCCTGTGGTTAGGTAAATTCACCTGCATTGAGGTCAAATTCTACCTGGAGCGCCAGATGGGCTACTACTTGATCCAGATGTACATCCCGAGCTTGCTCACCGTCATCCTTTCCTGGGTGTCCTTCTGGATCAACATGGATGCGGCTCCAGCCAGGGTCGGCCTGGGCATCACCACGGTGCTCACCATGACGACGCAGAGCTCCGGCTCCAGAGCGTCGCTGCCAAAGGTTGGACTACTTTGCTTTGTGACCCGTAGTCCCAAGGAACCATATTTGATTTGAAGTGCCTAGCAGTTTCATACCAAAATGATCTGGTAAAAACATGGCTATGGACTAACTAATAAGTGAGGAGCTATGACCATATTGGCCCGAATATAAGACGGCCCTGATTATAAGACGACCCCCTCTATTTCAAGACTCAAGTTTGAAAAAAGACTTTTTGAACACCAAATAAATTTTTATACAGAAAATAATTACAGTACATCTGAAACAAATGATGATAACAATATATTTGAGAGAAAAAGCATGTTATTTTGCCTCATTCAAATCTTAATATCTGAACATTTAAATATGTAAACTTAAGTGCAATGGTATTCGTAAATGAATGGCTTCTGGGTTTTGAATTGTAAATTACATCATAACTTCTCCTCAGCTGCCGGTTAACCTGGCCGATGTTCGACCCACTTTTCTCCAGATTGTCGCTACGTTTCTCCATTTTCTGTTATCACTTCTATTATTTTCTTCTCTTTTCTTTCTTACCGCTATTTTTATTTTTATTCTTTGTGACAGGGGTTCGCTTTGGCCTGGGGAGTCAAGTTCAGCATTCGCTTCAATGGTATCTGGCGCCATCTAGCGTCGTGAATGGGTATAATGTCTAGACCCCGAATATAAGACGACCCCCACTTTTTCAGTCTTATTTCAATGCAAAAAACACCGTCTTATATTTGGGCCAATACGGTACTTGTAGTGTGAAAATAGTAAAGACAGTTACCTTCCCTAAAGTGAACGTACCGCAGTCAAATCAGGATATGTGCTGTGGCAATGCATACGGAGAGAAAAGGATGCGATGAGGAAGGTCGTTGGTGGCTTTTGAGGTTTGCAGCTTGTGGTTGCATTTTGTGGAGGCGACATGTCAGAACGTGGTATTCAAGTATAAATCAACAATGTGGCAAGAGGAAAATGACTGCTTCTTCTCCACCCATTAGCTCAGTGTCATATGGACTCTTTGGATTAATGTGTCATGTCACGATGTCACTAAAGCATGCGCTATATCATCGTTTCCTCAGGCGAGATGATACAACATGTGTGTTTACTTAGGAAAGCTCCGCCCTAAGTGAAATGCCTGCGAGGTGCCAGTGGTAGCCATGATGCGAACTGCTTGGATTCCTCTTAAGCTTGAGGAAACATGGGGCCCTGTCCCATAATTCCTTGCGCCCTTCGATTCAATTACAGTATTTATTTCACACTCAGCTAAAAGGTGTAAAATACTCCCACAGTAACAATACAGCAACTTATAAATGTGGATGTAAAATAACATGACGCAATAATAATAATAATAATAATAATAATAATAATAATAATAATAATAATAAAACATAAATAAATGAATAATAATTAAAAAA
>CAAKHF010008233.1:109271-133485 GCA_901007745.1 Hippocampus kuda
CGATGGCTTGAAGTTTGAACTGAGCTTCGTAGGCGTGTCTCTTTGTAGAATTCATTTTCGGGGGTTCTTAGAAACCAAATCCGAAGTAGTTTTGCAATAATGCACATAAAGGATATCTTTCTTTCTATACAGGTGCTTGTACCTGCTAGGGGCGTGTTTTTAGCGTCCACTTACACGCTCACCCTTCACTCATTGGCGGACTTCTTCACCGCATGCGTGCCTCACTCACGTCCGCCGTCTCTCTCTCTCTCTCTCTCTCTCTCTCTCGCTCTTTACATATATATGCGTGGCCACCCTTCACTGATTGGCCGGCTTCTTTGCCGCTTGCCTCGATGTCAACATTTTCTCTCTCTCTCTCTCTCCCTCTCTCTCTATAAATACACGCCCACCCTTCACTGATTGGCCGACTTCTTTGCCGAATGTATGTCCTCACTCACTTCCGCCTTTTGAGATATAACAGCGTGTCGGCGCACAGTCAGGTTTTGGTCCTCAGCGCATACACTAGACGCTCCGCATTAAAAGGCGTGCTGTCCACTTTGGAGAAAATTTTAGACTTTTAATGGCGCCTTATAGGTGTGAAAATACGGTACTCTCGAGATCACCACAATTCTTGTTCACTGTTGCTTTTTCCGACATGCTACCTGTGTGAGGCGGGGGTTTTGTGCAGCAACGGCGACTAAAACAAAATTACAAAGTAGACTCGACATAAAGCACACACTTCAGGTGTCATTGTCTCCTATTACCCTGAGATGGGACTGCCTAGTTGCAGAAAATCAAGCTCGGGGCTGTGGTGAGTCGTCATTTTCATGCACTTTGAATTTGCGTTGTATCGTATTTTGAAGGCATTAAACATTACCATAGTGATCAGTGTTGCAGCCAGATTAGACGCTCCTCGTGTTTATTATTCATTCATCTTCCGAACCGCTTGATCCTCACTAGGGTGGCGGGGGGTGCTGGAGCCTATCCCAGCTGTCTCCGGGCAGTGGGCGGGGGACACCCTGAATCGGTTGCCAGCCAATCGCAGGTGTTTATTATTATCTCTCGAAAACACCACAGTGTTCATGCAGCTCGTACCATATTATTTTGTAGTATTTATCCGCCACACCTTAAATGCCAGTCTGTGAAAATATTGTCTGACATAAACCGGTCCATGGGGCAAAAAAGCTCGGGGACCCCTGCGCTAACTCACACAGTATCATCTATTGTTTGTTCATCCAATGTTTGCTCAATGGACGAGAAAATAGGCAGTTGACAACTTCTTAGATCTGTGCAGCATAACAGAATCAAGGTTACCTAAGAAAATCCGGGAATCTGCAATCCAGCTAGTAGGGCAATCACATGATCAGACAGATGGCGTCTCAACTCGTGGCGAAAGGAGTGTGCGCTTACTTCAGTGATGACTGCTGCTGGAGTGGAGCAGTTGTGTACAAACAGTGTCCTCCGCAAGTGGAGGTTGTTATCGTTAAGTGCCAACCTTTCTACCTTTGCAGGCCTTTTACATCAATTCTGCTGATTGCAGGTTACACCCTAACTGCTAAAAGGAACAGCCGAAGCGCTGTTTCAACAGACACACCCTAGACGATTTTCACACCACAGCTGATGACTTCCAACCAGGTAGATCTAAAGGACTCAGAACCGTGAGGGAGATGTGATTAGCACTCTGCCACCAAATCATTTCTTTTTATTTCTTTCTATACTGGTGTGTCAAAACTTGCTCTTACATAAAACCAGTTCTTGGCACAAAAAAAAAAAAAAGTTGTGGACCGCTGCACTCTTGATTCTCTCCTGGCACTTTCAGTCCAATTACTGGAGGATTCTCATTAGAAGGAACCATGTATTGACTTTGCATTCAATGTAAATGATAGATGAATGGCGAGTAAAGTTCACAGACGCCTTTATACATCCACGGCTAACTTTAAACCTCGCATGGCCGCGCTGTTTGCTTTAGCTTTCTGGACGCAGTCAGTCAGTCAATGGTCAGCAGGAAGCGTGGGTGCAGAACGAGGGAATACCTCAGAGAGGAGACGGCCACAGAAAGGAGTCATTCAAAGCTGGAACGACAAATAGGTGAGGCTGTTTACGCACGCTGTGTTGATTTAACTGGGCTGTTTGGCTTGGTGGCTCCTTGGGCATCTTGGAATAAATCTGCAGCGTGCCTGCGTAATCGGGCTCCATAAAACAATATCAAAACTGTTTTGGGTGGTTGGAGGGGAATGTCTTTTACTGGAATGTGATGAGATACGTTAGCGGCTGAGGTCACGGGCGCAAATTGAGATGCTCAGACAAATTTTTGATTTGGGCAAAATCACTTCGATAACTTATCGCCACCGTGTACTTCACTCTAGTCGGACTTCTAACCAAAGTGTCCGGGAAAAATTTGTCTCTTGAAGCGTGAAGCTTCAAATAGCCAAATGCCGTTGTAAGATAAGATAAGATATCCTTTATTTGTCCCACACTGGTGAAATTTACAGCCTTCAGCAGCAAGATTGTGGGTAGAAAGAAGAAATATATGTGACGTCACTCACAAAATGTAGCTAAAATGACATTTGAAGAATCTGTGGTACACTGGAAAATCCAAATCTTTTTGTGCAACAACCCGCAGAAGAGGATGACAACCCATCCCGAGCCGGAGCGGGACTCAGTTTCAGAAAGAGAGTTTAACAAATCATACTAGCTCGCTTGAGTTCACGGTTGAAGATATCCAATTTTACCTTTATCAGTACACCCGTGACCCTCTTGAGAATGAGCGGTTTGGAAAATGAATGGATGGATGGATAAGGTATCAATTTAATCCTTTCATGCACCCTGTAACCTGATAACATGATAAATTTCCACTGTAGTAACTGCTGTCCCTGAAAGGGTTAAAATAGCTTCCCATTGCCTCCAACGATAGTCATATTGTATTTGGCCAAAAGTTCTAAAAATTGAATGGTCTTCAAAGGTCACAGTCAGTGTTTATTGGAACAAGCATCAGAACACAAATGTCATGGTTCTCTCGCCAAAAGGTGGCACTGTAGGGCTTCGCCTGCAGCTGCACACCGGTCCCTCCACCCTGTACCTCCCTGCTTTTTGGGGTTCCACGCCACCATCATGCAAAACGTGACAAAATGACCCGACCAGACTGGACCCTGCAGGACCAAAGGCCTGGTCCCACAGCCAGCCATTCCTGTTCCCGGCGAGGCAAGTGTTGCCGTCGCTTTCGTTCCTGTTGCCCGGCGAGGCAAAGGATACCGTCGCTTTCATTCCCGTTCCCCAGCGAGGCAATGGTTGCCGTCACTTTTGTTCCCGTTCCCCGGCAAAGCAAGATTATGGGTGACTTTGGGACGTCTGGGATCTGTCCCTTGAGGGAGGGATACTGTCATGGTTCTGTTTGTGGCCAACAGGTGGCACTGTAGGGTTCCGCCTGCAGCTGCATACCTGTTGGTCATTGTGTCATTAGTTTGTTTGATTAAAAGGACTCCCGGCACGACCACTCGGTGTCAGGTCATTGTTGCTGTTGCTGTGTGCACGTGTCATGTTTTGTTTTCTGTCTTAGGTTTTGGCTACTTTGACTTCTTGTGATTTTGTTGGACTTTATTTGAGTGAGTTTTTGAGTTACTTTCTCCAGTGTATTCCTGTTTACGTTTTGTTAAATACATCTTGGTCACTCCACACTGCTCCTCCCTGCCTCCCTGCTTTTTGGGGTCCTCTGCACGACCATCATGCAAAACATGACAACAAATTGTTAAAATGGACCAAAGTAAAATAATAAATAATACATAAATAATATACATAAAAAATAAAAAATAAAAATGGACGTGAGTGGCTGCCTTTCCAGTAGCCCCTATATTTTGTTGTTCTACTTCTTCCTTTCATAACTTTGCTGCTGTGAATTGGGAATTTCTCCATTGCGAGACTAACAAAGGTTTTCTTAAAATAGTGACCAAAAAGCAATCCTGCATAACATGGGATAAACTAGACTACTAGAACATGCATGAACTTCACAAACAAAGAATGGGTGGATCAGAGGTTCGAACCTGTAACCTTAGAACAATCAGGCCAGCACCTGGACCAAAGACTTGTTTCTGTCCTGCCTGCTCAGTCCAATCCAACCAACAGGAGCACCTGAGCCAAAATTTGAACCATGGACCAACTAACTGTTTGGCAGACGTGCCAACAGTCCTATTGGCAAAAGGCTTTACCCATAAAGGTTCCAGTGTGAAACCTTGACAATACTCTCTAATAGCTGACTAGTGACTGATTTGTGGCACGTTGATTTATTTGACAGCATACGCTATCCTCCCAACAAAAACAAGTATTTAGTTAAACATTTTCCCTGGACCATGTCAACTATTTGCTCCATCAACATCCTTTCTGACGCACATTGCTACTCTAGATACATATTTGGCAAGGCACGCCAGCAGGACGCTCGCCGGTAAAGAAACATTGCGCTATCTCCGCTGGCAACAGTGAGTGATAACCTGCAGCGGAGCAAAGCGGGTTATGCACCGGGGGACGCTCGGCTTTCGACGCACAAACACAGGCCTCGTTTGTCACACACAAGGGCCATATTCATGGGGCGCCTTGACATTTTTGTCTTGTGGCCTCATGAGGATAAGCGGGGAAGAGAACGGATGGATGGGCCTTTTCTCTCTCTCTCGCCACGTTCCGATGCCGACTTGCCAATCTCCCACCGAGCTCTGGAAGAACCACTGCGGTATTTTGAAGCCGTGCACTAAATTGGCCGTGCCTTTATATTAGCATGAGGGCGAAGAGGAGGGGGGAAGTAAGGTGGCGGTGGGTGCTGTTGAAATCCTTTTGGCAAGGTTGGAAACAAACAAGTTTGAATGTAGGGGGCACTGAGGCAAAGATGTAGATGCTCTACAGTAGGGATGTTCAGACTGCGGCCCATCTGCAGCAAACTAAAAATAGTAGCGATGCTCCGATCTAGATACTGGTAGTCGGCACTCATAAAAGTGATGCTACACACCAATACCACACAACATATACCGTATTGGCCCGAATATAAGACGGCCCTGATTATAAGACGACCCACTCTTTTTCAAAACTCAAGTTTGAAAAAAGACTTTTTGAACACCAAATTAATTTTTACACAGAAAATAATTACAGTACATCTGAAAAAAACGATTATAAAAATATATTTGAGAGAAAAAGCATGTTATTTTTCCTCATTCAAATCTTAATATCTGAACATTTAAATATTCAGATTCAGAAAACTTTATAAATATGTAAACTAAAGTGCAATCACATTCATAAATGAATGGCTTCTGGTTTTTGAAATGTAAATTACATCATAACTTCTCCTCAGCTGCCGGTTAACCTGGCCGATGTTCGGCCCACTTTTCTCCAGATTGTCGCTACGTTTCTCCATTTTCTGTTATCTCTTCTATTATTTTCTTCTCTTTTCATTCTTACCACTATTTTTGATTTTTCTTCTTCGTGCTACTGCTATTTTTATTTTTATTCTTCGTGACACGGGTTCACTTTGGCATGGGGAGTCAAGTTCAGCATTCGCTTCAATGATATCTGGCGCCATCTAGTGTCGTGAATGGGTATAATGTCTAGACCCCGAATATAAGACGACCCCCACTTTTTCAGTCCTATTTCAATGCAAAAAACACCGTCTTATATTCAGGCCAATACGGTACTTTCTGGAGAGAAATGAGCCATGTGAAGATAGTTAACTGCAAATTACGCTCTGGCAAATGTATTGATTCATACCGTCACAAAGTCGCAATGTAGGCACTGGATTGCAAGACTTCGCCTGCAACCAGCCACTTGTTTCTGGTTAAACCAGCAACCGGAGCAAAGAAAGCAATGATGTGATTAGCAAAGACAAGCAGCGTGCGAGCAACATCCTCTTTACTGCAGAAAATGAACGCTTATTGTTGCCCGTAATCCATAAAACATTCGACTAGTGTTTTTACACGGTAAAAACATGGAACAGTATAAGAACACCTGCAAAACTGTAGCGCTGCCGACAAGGCTGAGACGGAACTGCGGTTGGCACGGCGGCCCTACGGGTTGTTTCCTGTGTTGCTTTTAACCCTTTCATGCACACTGTAACCTGATAACATGATAAGCTGTCCACTGTAGTAACCGCTGTCCCTGAAAGTGTTAATGTTACACTTTGCAGACGGAAAAAAAAACAAACACTTTTTCCATGTTGAACTAATCTGCAGTTGTTTGGTTTGTGCGATGATCCAGGTAGCCGTATGCATCACGGTTTTGGTTTAATGGCAGAAGGGCAGTGAAGTGTGGCTGCTGAAAAAATGCGGTGAGAGGGTTGCAACAGCCGCGACCTCTACATGGCAACTACAAATAATTTTTATCGTTGAAATAGTGAAATAGTCCTTTGTGTCAGATTAAAATCTTCAAACGTTAATCAGGGGAGAACATTTCTCGTGGGATACATGTGCCATCTCACGTTTTATAGAAAGGTGTGATAGAACAGCTTTTCAAAAGCATACTGCATACAAAAAAACCCCAAAAAACAACAGTATCAGGAGTACAGTAGCTTGGTTTTACGGTGATTAATAAATCAAAGATGAAGGTCAAGCAGCGCTTGGTTTTTATTCTTAATGTGCCATCCAGAGAATAAAGTTGGACACTCTCGCTTCACCTGAGCATGTAGGCGCTGCGCCGTGCTGAAGACACGCACACTACTTGCCACATGAGTGATTAGCTTTGAAAGAAGCCTGGGAGCCTGGAACGGTGTTTTCTTGAAGACACATTTGGGCTGCCGTTTGTAAGGGTTAGCCTTGCGACATTCAACGTGGCCTTTTGGGTTCAGAGGCAGCAAAGAGCAGACCGCCTCAACGGCCAAACACTGTGATGGGGCATCACTCTTAAAGATACATAGTTCCTGAATTCTATTTTATTTTATTTTTATTATATATTTTTTTTACAACATTCAGGCAATCTTCACTTAAAATATGAAGGGTCCACACAGTCATGTAAGGAATCATGACCTTCACAGATACACAGCTCCTACATATGCATGAATGTTTCCACAAGGCATTATTCACTGACAATTCAAAGCAAAATTAAATATTTAAAAAAATAGCCTTCAGCGGGACTCAAGTCTTGGTCAGACACTTCTGTTTAGATTCCATGGTCTCTCCTTAACAATAACAGCTTGCACATGATTTGTGTTTGGGAACTTTGGCATTCTTAAAACAAATTCAAATTCAGACTGCAATAAACTCTGGTTTGTATGATGCATGTCAGGCCACTCTTTGGTAGTGTCACTCAACTGTATATATGGAGCGCTTTAAAACAACCACCGCTATAGACAAAGTGCTGTACATGGAGCACAAATAATTCATATGGCAACAAACAATAAATTCATGAATTAATAACGAAGACACCCGAAAGCACAAAAAAGAGTAAAACTGAAAATCAAGTCTCATACTGAGTCAAAAGCCAAAGAATAGAAATGAGTTTTGAGACATGTTTTAAAGATAGGAGGCAAGGGGTCTTGCCGAATGTTCAGTGGTCATTCCAAAGAGAGGGCCCAGCAATGGAAAAGGCTTGATCCCCTCTGAGCTCCCTCTGAGCCTCTGCTTAGTTCTCTGTACCTCTAATAATGTCTGATCTGCAGACCTGAGGCACCGGTGCGTAGGGGTGGACGAGCCCGGGATAGGTAAGGTGAGGTGAGGCCATTTAAAGATAAAGAAAACAAATAATAGGATCTTTACTCACTCTAAAATCCACCCATTCTCGAATGCACTTATCCTCACAAGGGTAGCGGGCGTGTTGGAGCCTATCCCAGCTGTCATCGGGCGGTAGACGGGGTACAGCCTGAACTAGGTGCCAGCCAATCGCGGCGGCACACATAGACAAACAACCATCCATGCTCACATTCACACCAAAGGACAATTTAGAGTGTTCCATTTACCTGCCAGGTATGTTTTTTGGAATGTGGGAAGAAACCAAAGAACCCGGAGAAAACCCACATAAGCACGGGGTGATTATGCAAACACCACACAGGAAGGCAAGAACCGGAATTGAACCCTCGGCACTGTGAGGCCGATGTGCTAACCAGTTGACTACCGTGCTGCCCATCAGCAAAGCAGTGGAAGGAAATAGCATGTTTCCTTAAGATGGCACCCAAAGGGAGCAGAAACAGCGAGAACAGCAGAGGCCCCAGAATTGAACCCTGTGGAATACCATATGACAGTAGGGCAGTTCGTGACTCAGAGCAACAAAGACTAATAAAAAATGCTCTGTCAGCTAAATAGGACCTAAACCACTCACGGGTGCTACCACCAATGCTAATCAATAGTTTTAAAGAGTACACTTTGGAAGGTTTTTCGACTACCCATCTGCACATGTGATTTGTGAATAAAGACTTAAAATGGAGACAGAATGTGTTTATGGAAAGAAAAGAATTTGCAAAATCATGACGGACGATTTGGTAATTGTTCCTCTATTTAACAGATTTAGTTTCCCCACAAAATGTTGAATTTGAAATTGTGTGACTTTTTCAACGTTTGAATAGACGTGGCACTAATCCATCTGGGCACTTTTTTGGCCCTGGAAATATTGTCGTCATGCAAACAAAATCCCCCCGTTTTTGCCCAGTCGTTTCAAAATGTACATTTTTTTTTTCTGATGGGGGCTGATGACTCCACTTTGCGACTGAAGTGTTTTCGCAGAGGCTATCCAAGGAAAGAACCATCACAGTCAACCTTAGAAGGGCTTCAAAACGGCATAAGAATGGCACGGTCAAGTGGTGGAACATTGGTGAGGAGTAAAAGACGAAGAGGAGGGAGGGCGGGAGAGGAGCCTGTTACCGCCGGCTGCAGTTTGTCACATGTGGCATGAGAAGGTAAGAACGCGAGCAGGAGCAGCAAGGCCAAGTTGCGGCAAGTCACAGAGCCTACAGGAAGCTGCGCTCGACTTGTCGCATCACGTCAGCGTTAAAGCTGCGAGGTCACTGCCACCAAGCAATGCCCTCAGCGGTTCCCCTTTCCTCCAGCTCGATGACCAGCCGCCAGCTCCAAAGCAACATTAGCATCTTCAGCACGCCCTTACGACGACTAGCCGAATAAGCACAACCCCCACTTACTCGTACCTGATACGTCAGGGCCTCGGTCATAAAGAAGGACGTCAAGGTGGAAGGGGAAAGGAGTAAAACGCCACATCTCCATGTTACCACGCTCCAGCAATCCAATTACTCTCCTCGAGCACCACTGTCACGCTGCTGCAATACCTATTCGGGTTCTGCAAAATTTCACCCACGGATGAGTCCATACAATGTCATTATAAGCGGTGGGACTATTCATCTCAGTTGCTGTGGTTGGTCCAATGTTGTTCATAGCTGTTGCTCACGGAGGTTCTTCTGACGATGAAAATGTCTACAAATACCATGGTCCGTTGACAGCAAACGCAGAACTGAGGAGGAAGACAAGAGGAATTTGAGCCATCTCGTTAGGTACACCTGAGTATAAAGGAGTACGAAGAACTAAAAGAACACATGCACTACGAGATGAACCCTTTCAGGCACACTGTACCGATAACATGGTAAGATGTCCACTGTAGTGACCGCTGTCCCTGAAAGGGTTTAAGCAAAAAGTTTTGACTTTTTCAAGATTCAAGTGATAGTATTCCAAGACAAATTATGAAGTTATCTTTTCGGGAGAAAAAAAATTGCCAGCCTACATTGAATTGCCTATTTTTTTTCAATTAGAGTCAGAAAATTATGTATGTATATTTTTGACAAAGCAGTGTCGTCAACTACATTAATAAGACTGAATATGTGTTTAAAAGCGCACATTTTATGAGACTAATGTCAGAGTTTCAAGAGGAACCATAGATTGAAGAAAAACATTGAAGTAGAAGTTCATTCATCTTCCGAACCGCTTTATCCTCACTAGGGTCGCGGGGGGTGCTGGAGCCTATTCCAGCTGTCTTCGGGCAGTAGGCGGGGGACACCCCGAAGTGGTTGCCAGCCAATCGCAGGGCACACAGAGACAAACAACCACGCACGCTCACACTCACACCTAGGGACAATTTAGAGTGTTCAATCAGCCTGCCATGCATGTTTTTGGAATTTGGGAGGAAACCGGAGCACCCGGAGAAAACCCACGTAGGCCCGGGGAGAACATGCAAACTCCACACAGGGAGGCCGGAGCTGGAATCGAACCCGGTACCTCTGCACTGTGAAGTCGACGTGCTAACCACTGGACTACCGGGCCGCCTCACTGGCGATATCAATCTAATTAAATAAGTAAAGGCATAAAAAATAAAGTTTCAGGCATGTTCAGTAATAAAAGCAATGAAAATAAAAATTTCGAAGGGTACACTTTGAATTTTCTGATATCTGTCGCCTTGTAGTGTTGGTCTTTCATGACCACGGTGACCCAATTTTAACTCAAAAACAGGAAAACAGTACAGAGAGACACATACACGTTGTTCCTGTTCATGATTTGATCATGCGGTCAGTGTCCTCGTGTCTGCCAGGGATCAGATGATCACAGGGCATCACTTTAATCACACAGCGTCATACTACTGCTACTACTTGGGCGCCAACAAACGGCCCAGTGTCAGAATGACGTCAGAGGTGCAACACCAAGGCCTAATCGGCTTTGTTCCCCCTTTGTTGTCTCATTGAGTCGGCAAAAGGCTTACAGTTCAGCAAGAACTGATTTACGGCTGCCCGGCATGCTCTGAAATTCCTCCCTCTATTCTGCTCCACATGTGTAGATTGTTTACGGAGAAGAGGAATTCTAGTGGGATGGCCGTCCACGAGGGGCTTGCTTGCTATGGTTACTAACCCCTGAGCTGGGTTCCATTTCGTAGAAAGGAAGTGAAATTTCATGCGGACAAAAATTGTCTTCCAATAGTGCTAAGTGTATTGAGTGAAATCTCATAAATGTGAAGATTTCACGTTTTCTATATCTATCAACTGAGTATCTATTCTGAAGTTGAAATTTTATTTCCGCCATTCTTTTTCCTGATACTGTGATGGGTTTTGTTTTTTTCCAACATTTTTCAGCTCAACAGGTAATGATTCTATATTCTGGTCATTATCTTTGCATTATCTTTCAACAATCTCTTTCGAACAAAGGCTGAGTGAGCAATCTTTTATTTATTCATAGCACACTGCACATTAGATTAAAAGTATCATTTTGTACCTTTTAGTAGTACTAGGCATTTAAAATGATCAGGAAACTGAAGAAACAAGGGTGCTGTCATTTTTCCCCCCCGATAGTTTTATATGTGCAGTATATGATTATATTTATAAGATAAGAAAACAATGGAGAAATTCCCAATTTACAGTATCTGTATGTACTGTAGGTCCATACAAAAACAAAAGGCCGTGTTGGACTGTAAGGCTGGATGAATGTTACTGTTAGAATGATTTGTGTCTGATGATCCTGTTTTTCTTGTTCTTTCAGACCACATTAACAGAGGTGCAATTCGGACCAATGAAGTTATTTAAAGACCCACTTCAGGTATTGTAAAACCTATTGAACGTCTGAATGAAACATGTGAGTGAATGCGTTTTACTTTCCGTGGATCAATGGACTTCATTAAATAGATGTTCATAAGTTTTGGGAGGTTTTGACAAAATTGCAAGGCTAAACCTGGCAACACTGTCAATATTTGGAGGCTTTTTTTTTATATCACCTCCAGTTACGAATGACCCTCTTAACAAACTTCTCACTTGACGTACCAAATTTTTGTAGAAAATCTCTCCCAAGTTACATTTGTTTTGTTACGTGAACCGTCTCAGCATGGATCAGCGGACGAATCTGTGTTGTGCTATTTAATGGCTAAGTTTAGGTGCAGTGAAGCCTCTAAATTGTCCGTAGTTCTCAATGAGAGTGAATACTGGTTTTCTATGTGTGCCTCATGATTGATTGGCAAGCACCCAGTTCAGCTGGCATTGGGTTAAGATCAAACATTTCCAACAACGCGTGATCAAAATGGTCAAATTAAACAATTCGCTGTGAATTAAAAGACTACCGTAATTTTCAGTCCCGAACTGACTACTAAAAAGTTACTTAAAAAGCTACTTAAAACTAACTGCCATTTTACAACATCACCTTTTGGAATACAACATAGGATCTACTTTACATTTGTATTTTAAGTTGAATGCCCGTCAAGTTTGTCTCTAAGAGCAGTATTTGTATATTAATTTCTTTTTTTGTGCTCGGCCCCTTGTAAGAAGAAAATTATTTTTGCACTGCGCCAAATCACCGCTGCGACTATAAATGGCATCATTTGTCTATAAAATTGTTGTAAATACAACTCTGGAGAATAATGTATCCTAATTAACATGAAAGAAAACAATGAATATAGATCAACTTAAGACAAATAACAACTCTCTCCATGTATCTTTTCATCACTGTTAAATATTTTGGTTAGTTCACTGCATCTCTTACCGTGTGCTGTATCAGCGTATGTTCATTGCTAATAAATAAATACATAAATAAACAAAGCGTTAGTGTTAACACTTCCTGCGTACGCTCTGGCAATGAGAGCACCACTGCCACCTCCTGCAGTGGCTGTGCAATTACACTTTATTTTAGAACAGCAAAACAACGCACAAGGATCAGCTTCAAAAGGCTGTGTTAAGAGAACATGAATGCGAGAAGATTATACACTGTTCACCGTACGTTGTCTTAAAAGTGGCTAATGTAAAATTTTACACCTGGATGACTATTAAAATAAAAGTGAAGGTGGCAACAATTTGAACACTACCGAATTATGTCAAATCCCATAGTCGATGGTGTCTCGATTTGACAGTTTAATGTGTTCTGTCACCAAGCTTGTAGTTCCATTTCCTTGTTTAAGCAAACCCGTTTTCCCCCATTGAAATGATTTGAAATGCCATTAATCAAATAACATCTGGCATCTTGATTTGAAGGCCCTATGTTGAAATGAGTTGAGGAGCTTCAACAAAACAAAGGTTGTGTTTTGCCATCATCTTCTGGCATCTTCGTACCAAAATAGTGACTTGAAGAGCTTTATTGGGGGGGTGATGGTCATATTGTGTGGCATCTTTGTGCCAAGGAGCTACAGCCAGATTTACATGGAGACTTAGTCATTCTGATAGAAATCATTCTGATTAAAGATCTCTGGTCAACTGTTTACATTTGACTTGATCTATTCCGATCTGGTGTGTGCATGCACCACTCCGTTAATCAGAACTGCCGTGTGACACACGCAGATCAAAACATGTTAAATTATAAAGATCACTTGATGAATCAAGCTGGGGGTTAGTTGTCTATTCAGCACAGCAAGTGTTTTTACACGCACATAGCAACAGCAGTTTAAGTAGTTAAAAACAAGCTCCCCTGTTGAAGATCAGCTCTGGTTGGGAGCAGCCAAATTTCAAGTGCATAATATTAAACGATAACGTCACATTTACATTAAGACGGTTCTGGCACAGATTGGATGCGGCCAGGCTATTTTGATGACATACTTCATTTGGAATGGCAAAAGGAAAATAGCACCTAAGGTGAATCCAAATTAATTTCCATTCTTATTTGTCCACTTTATTCCAATCGAGTTGTTTGTATAAGGAACTTTGTCAATGCTTTCATTCTAATAGGAATGTAAGGGTGCCTTCATTTAAACCCAGTTTAGGTTGAGTTGCGGAGCTTTCAGACAAAAGTTCTCCTTTTTTTCCACTTATATCGATCAGCAGCCTTTCTGAAGCTTGGTTATGCTCAACTCAAATTCTATAGCTCACAGCATAAAGCAAAAAAAAAAAAAAATCTTGTGAAGGGTGTAAATTGGGGCACTTACAAATGAAGGTACCACCTTGTGTGCAAAACACAAATCTGAGGTGGACCAACATCTCAGGACAGAGGTTTCTGCTGTACGATTTAGTGCCATGTTGCCGCAGAATTATGGATATTTGAGTCCAAAATCAATGTACCGGTAATGAAAGAGAACTGAACCAGAGTCTATGATATTTCTGTGCTATGAAGCCAATGTGACGAGATGGAAAGTAATGTTACACATACAGTACATTTGACAATAAAGCTTATCCAATCCAAAAAAAAACCCCAAGAATTACACATCCTGTAATTTCAAATGGGAGTGCACAGAGTAGCTTTGACTGTCTGATGCGCTCCAGTAGGAAAGCGAGGGAGAGATAACGCCTTCCTGTTTTTGTCACTCCCAGCTGATCTCTGCTCCTACTCCTCTTGTAGCTCACACAATTTGGCCTGCACCCTTTTTTTTCCCCCGCAACATTTTCATCTTGTCCCCACTCCTTTATTTTACTGACTTTTTTTTAACATTTTACCCTTTGGGTTTTAATCCTGCCTGCTTTCTGATGTTAAACATGCTCTGTGTGTGAGTTTTTGTTCGAGTGCTTTGTAATGCGTTTAATTCCAGCGCACATTAGGGAAAAAAAAAAGAAGACCTTATCTCAGCATATGTTGCCCTGCTGCAGTTGGAATGTTGACTGTTTCTACAAACATCACAATGTGGAATTCTGTTCTAAATCTGCGTGCATACTGCTTGTCATTTGTGATGCATTTACAAGCAAGACACTTTGTGGTGCATGTCATGAAAATGTTCAATTGCAAAATATGGTTTGCATTAGTAACACTCCTCTCAGGTTTAGAGCGGCCTGCCTTTAGACTTTAAGCCGTGTTTTGTTATTTCAGACCTGAACCAATTGTCCAACTGAATCAAACATGTCAAAACATTCAAGCTTGCGCAAACAAAAGCGGCTCTATTTTTCTTCAATAAAGTCTGTTCTTTGTACCCTAACTTGATTTAACGTGATGTAAAATTGCGGAACAAAACTTTTCCCTCTCTGCATTGAGTCGGATCCCTGCCAAGAGTTGGGGTGACGTCTGTTTGAAGGGGTGAGTCATGAATCCACTCTTAGTGCTGCGCTGCTCTTGGAGGCGGGCCCAGATCGCTAGCCCAGTATTTACGCAACTAAGAGGGTCTATGGAAGTCTGCTGCCAGAGTCCAAGCGAGCTCTCAGTGACGGGTTTGGTGCCGTATAGGCATCTCTTTCGACTCGGGTCACGGGGTCGACGGGGTCACGGACAGCCGTGAGCACCTTCACTAATTGTGTCATCGATCGTGGCAGCAGGTCAAACCTGTGATGGACCTGCAAAGAGACACCTGGAATAAATGAAAGAAATTAAATATAGACCAGTGGTTCTTAACCTTATTTGAGGTACTGAACCCAACCAGTTCATATGCACATTCATCGAACCCTTCATTGGTGAAAAATAAAAATATGATTTTTTTTTTCAATGAATTCAACACGTAAAAAACGCATTCATTAAAAACTGAAAAAAGTAAATAACATTTCTTGACATAAGTATTTTTTAAATTGTGCACAAGATGAATCGTGCATAACGTATGATCACGACAGTCACACGTTGACTACTGAGCGAACTAAATTTCCCGCAGCACTGATTGGACAAGCAATGTGATGTGATCATCTGCAGCCAGTAACGGCCAGGCGGGCGTGTCATAACTAATTGACATCTTGAGTCGGGTGTGTCTTAACCTCCATGGCAGAGGCTCCGTCGAACCCCTGAGACACCATGCACTGAACCCCTAGGGTTCGATCGAACCCAGGTTAAGAACCACTGATATAGACCAATTTTTTTTTTTTTTAAAGCATGACTTTTGCCCCTTCCACACACTTACACATTTCATATTGAAACACCAACATCTTATATTGACACAAATCTGCTATTTTAATGCTAACATAATGTGAAACACCATAGATGGGTTGATTCGTGGAGGTCAGTGATTTTCAAAGCATGGTGCCCACGAACTCTTGGATAGAGATCGTCTATTCCTAAATGCGTAGCACATTACTGCTGATGTTATTCATCATGCCATCCATCCATTTTCAACATCGCTTATCCTGAATAAGGTCGCTGGGAGTTTCTGGAGCCTATCTCAGCTGACTTGGGGCAGAAGGCAGACTATACCCTCAACTGGTCGCCAGTCAGTTGCAGGCCACATATAGAGACAAAGAGACAAATGACCATTCACACCCACATTCACACCGTCACTGAGTGGGAAGTGATCCCACGCTGCCCGCTGTGTACCGCTACACCATCAGCGCCTGTTATTCATAACGGAGGAGGCAAAGTGGTGTTTTTTTTTTTTGTTTTGTTTTTTTTGGTAGCACTTTGTGCAAGAATTTTGACAACAGCAACACACAAAAAGAGTATTAAACACGGTATATTTAAACTAAACTGTTCAGCAAAACAGTACAGTAAAACATTTGTCGCAGGCGTATATTGTGGCTGTCAAGCAGAATCCTTGCATCGTCAAATCACTACTTTTCATGACATTTAAAAAAACAACAACATTTTCTTAGTCACCAAACATTGCATTCTTCAAGTTTGTTTTATTCCTTCTATTGTTATCATTCACTGTTGCCCACCGGCATCAACACAACACCTCCGCATAATCATGTTCAGTAGCTTATTTAATTCTCCCCTTCCTCCCCAAGAATTGTTACGCTGTTCATCACTGGATTGTTACTTCAAGCGTCATCAATACTGTTCAAAGAAAATGCAGAAAGAAAACTTACAGTGCAAAAGTCACTCATCCAAACAGCAAAACCCAAATGTACTGTTGAATGGGCATGCATGTGAACAAACAAGTACTATACGCATTCGTGTGAATGTGAGTATGAATGGTTGTTGTTGTCAATAGGCTATGTGCCTTGTGATTGGCAACCATTCCAGAATATAGCCTGCCTCTCACCCCAAGTCAGCTGGGATCGGCACAAGCACACCCGTGTCCTTCGTGAGATGGGGGGAAAAAACGCTCTATAGAAAATGAATGGATGCATCGTATAATATTGGCCAAAAGTATAGCGTAGTGACATTGCATAAGGTCAGAGGAATAAGTCAATGAGTGAGTCACAAGGCTCGATGTGCTGAGTCATCTCTTGTGTTGCAGGTACTTTTAGTTTTTGCCAAAGAGGACGGTCAGAGTAATGGCTTCTGCTGGGCGTGTGAGAAGGCCAACTACAGGTGCAGCATGGCGCGGACGCCCGAGTCCGCCCTCGAATGCTTCACCGAGAAGCTTCACGACCTCGTCATCATTGACCACAGACATTCCAGACACTTTGACGCTGAAGCACTATGCCGGTAGGACACTCACCTTATCTTCCATGCTGTTTTACTTCTCTGCTACGCTTTACATTTAAGATGTCAGAGCCGGTCAGTTGACCAATTACGTACTGTGACTCACAACTTTAATTCTTTCAATTCATCCATTGAAACGGACTGAAATTATAGTAATCCGTCCCAAACCATGTTTCCAAAAAATAGCATTGTATTCAAAAATATAAGTGCTTGTAATAATGTTGCCAAAGAGATGTACCGGTACACCATATTTATCATTGTTACACTTGTTGCATTGCATCATACTAAAAGGCATCTCTAATATATTGACACTCTCATGTAGCTCAATAAGATTTCAATAAATACTGTAGTGGCTGAACCAAAGTATGAGTATTAGTACTGACCTGTGGATAATGCAACATAGTTCTTCAGTTTACCTGATATCGGTTTTGGTTTTTTTTGTTTGTTTCTTTGGATGTTTGTTTTTGCCAGTCTAGAAGTTTTGCTGTTTGCTGTTCTCTAAATCTTGATCATACAAAAAAAATAGATTTGCACGCATTTGACAGTGGTGGCAGGCGTTCTCACAGGCTGCTTTTAAGTCGAAGTCCAGATACTTCTGTAAAACATTGGTCAAAGTAGAAGTCCGGATTCAACGATACCTGAAAAATCTATTTCAGTAGAGTTACAGAGTGTTCGAACTTTGTTAGCTCCCAACACTGGGATTTGAGTACATTTGCTAGTGTTTGGGGGATTCACTACACAATGTCGGGTTCCCCGGTTTGGGCTTTTTTCTTTTTTTAAATCACGTGAACTGGTGCTGTAAACTGAATGAGAAATGAGCCGTGTCTGCCCATTCCACTTTTCTATCTTTAGCATCTGCCCAAACCAAAAGCACATTTACAAACATTCATTTGCCCTGCCCGTGTATGTTAACTCCATTCATTTTGGCCACTCCATATGTTCAGTGTACACGCTCAGGCTCACATGGGGGAACTAAAGGGCCTTTATGACCACTGGCTGGGGGAAACCACAGGCGGATGAGTGGCTCTGTACACTGCATTCTTTCAGAGGCCTTGGCCGGCCTGCAGCGCTCCATCATTGGAGCTGCTTGGGAGAATCAGAGCGTGAAAAAAAATGAAAAATACATTGATTTGATGCTACAGGCTTTTCCGACAGTTGGCTGGCTTGCTAAAGGGCTCTCTGTGTTTACATTCAGGTCAATGAGAGCGGTCAGCGCTTCAGAAAACACTGTGATAGTAGCTGTTGTGAAGAGGTAAGTACAACTCACCGACCCCTGCTCAATAGCCACATTTTCACCAAGTGCTACAGTTCAGCCCTGCAGACCAATATTCTCTCGAAGCTTCCCCCGTGAACAGTTGCGCGCTGCTCTCACCCTCTCAGCGCACAGCAAATGAAAGCAGTACATTGAAATAAATCCAAACGTCGCCGCATATTCTCCTCATAGAAAGGAATTGAAAAGGTTATTTGGCACATGTTGTTGACAGAGTTGTAAAGAAAAATGTGACACAAAAAAAGACTGAAATGCATGGCAAACACCCATGTGTAATCACTGTGTGAGGGGCTCCGTCATTAATGACAGGCCAACACAAGGCTAAGGTGGACCATGCACACACATTACATTTCTACACTGATTCCTTCATTTCCACCCCAACTGAATCTACAAACAGGACACCACACCATTCCTACTTGCCTTATTACAGTGAAGGTGCACACGCAGTTGTTTTAATAGCATACATTGACACACAAACACTCACACTCACCACTTGACAAGATGCTGGAGGCGAGACACAAACCGCTCCCTTCAGGAAGTCCAAATGTAATTTCTGAGCCCAGCCCCTTAAATGAGGCTTATTTTTTGGTTGCGTTTTTGAAGTCGGGTAACTAAGAAAAGTTTGTGTTTTATTAAATGGCATGTTTAAGTCAATGACGGTGTAGTGGTACACTCGCCTGACTTGTGTTCAGGCAGTGTGAGATTGGTTCCCATTCAGTGATGGTGTGTATGTGCCTGTGAATGGTTGTTTGTCTCTATATGGGTCCTGCGACTGACTGGCAACCAGTTCAGGGATTCGTTTACCTTCCGCCCGAAGTCAGCAGGGATAGGCTTCAGCAGCGCCTTGGTTCAGGATAAGCAGTGTTGAAAAGGGTTGGGTGGATAAATGGCATGTTTTCCATTATTTCTGAGTGGAATTTGTGGGACCATATTTATACAAATTGTATTGACACGTAATTATGCTTTAAATTACCTGTGTGCTAAAATACAGTAAAAGTAACTATTTTATGTACGTCACAAATCTCTTTTCAATTATATGTTCTATTTTGACATACAGTAATCCCTCGTTTATCGCAGTTAACGGGGAACAAAACCACCCACGATAAACGAAAATCCGCGTAGTAGCGACGAATAAACATACACAGGCAAAAAATAAATAAATAAAATTTAAGTCCGCAAACGGTCCACGAGAAACTGCAAAACAACAGCGAGTCACATAGAGCAACATATACAGTACTTTACTCCATGTATATATTAAAAATATATATTTTTATTTATTTATTGTATGAATATGTTTGAATAAATCCGCGATGTACCGAAGCCACGATAAACGAACTGCGAAATAGCGAGAGATTACTGTATAATTGAATATCATTTATACAAATAATGTTTTTGTAATGATCTCAGTTTTTGGGAAGGCGTGATACTGGTTTGGCCGCCGTGTGCATGTCTGATGTTGCCATAGATTTATGTATGTATGGACAAACAATCTTATGTTGCCATTGGTACTGACAACTTGTTTTGTTTTGTTTTTCATTGAAAACACTATGACCAATGCGTGCTTTTGTTCAATAGAGTACTATTTGTCTCTTTTTTTATTTTTTCGGGTGGTGTGCCGTGAAATAGATTCCTTGGCTCAATAACTGTCAGGAAACACACTGGTCAGGCTGATGCTCATGTGCTGCCGTGTTCTTTTTTTATTTTTTTATTTTTTTTAAGGCCAGACAGGGAGGAAGCCTCTGTGATGCCTCTGATCAACGCTGGCTTTAATAGGGTGAGAGGCATTGTGTGTTTGTGTTTGCCCTCTTACCTACACTATATTTGTATTACTCTTATGAAATCTTATCATAGTCCTTCTGTCAACACTCTATACAGGACAGTGATGTAGACGGCAAATCTTTGTTTGCTCAGGAGATGCATGCATAGAGATTCCGATACCATGACTTTGTGGTGTGAACTGTCCCATTAGATATGTACTGGCAATATCACAAGTCCTGTTTAAAAAGGGAACTTTAGTCGCCTTTGACTGGTCATTTATTTGTGCTGCTGTTGATCTCTGACCCTCAGAGATATGTAGAGAATGCCAATATGATGGCCTGCTATAACGAGCTGCTGCAACTGGAGCATGGAGAGGTGCTCGCACAGTTCAAACTAAGGTGAGTTGAGCAACTTTATGTTTGTCTTTTATTTAGTTGATACAAAACTACTCGTTCCTGGGGGAGGAAGATATGAATATCTTGTTCCATTGCACTGAAAACTCAGGGATATTCTGACTTTTGGGCAAAATTTTGGCGTGTACACTATCTACAGTTTACTATAAACATTAGAAGTAAGCTTAAATTGACCTTCGCCATTTTTTCATGGACATCTGTCAGTGTTTCAATACTTTTTGTACAACTTGCTGCACTTTAACAATGTACTGAAAAGAAAAAAAAAATGTTCAAAAATATCTCGGTAAGATAAACAAATAAGATTGATTGGCGACAAAAGTGTCGAGCGTAACCTCTAATTGGATAATTGACAATAAAGTTTATCCAAATCCAAATCCAATCCAAAATAAATAAAGAGGTATGTTTTTGGTGCATTCGATTTCCCACTCGGATGTCAGCAGGTCATTTTGTTCACGTGGTAACAATGAACAATTGTTTTCTCTTGTCACCTGTACAAGGGCTGGAAATGCTATTTTCACAGCTCTAGAACAAAGCCAAGAGGCCATTGAGATCACTTCTGAAGATCAAGTCATTCAGGTGCATTTCGATGAACTTTTGTGTGATGCAGTTATTCTCTCGCCGTCACTGTCTCATGAGCATTCGCTGTAATCCCTTTTGAATAGTTTGTATTATTTGTATTCTGCTTGAAAGAAAAAAAAAACATCCCACTTGAACAGCTAAAATTTATTTGGGTTAATCAAAGGCCTTTTATACGCCCGGTGTGAGTTGACTCCCATTTATCATGAGTTTGAATGGAAATGGTTAATTCTCAGCAAAGCCACAACCCAGTTATAAGAAGGTGTGCACACTTATGCAAACAAATTACCTGAATTGTTTTTACTCTTTTTCTTGAAAAGTTTTTTTTTTAATTCAAATGAGTTGTGCAGATTATAGGTCAAATTAATTGTGGGGGAAAAAAATGGTATCTTGCTCTCATTTTTTACCACAAATAATTGAAGAGGGATGTGTGGACTTTTTTATATCTACTCTATATGCTGTTATTTCTTTCAATTAAAGCTACTCAAGTCACAACACTTCACAAATCAGCATTTTAGCAGGGTAGACAGTCATCTTGCAAATGTCTTATTATGGAGTGTTGATTTGTTGTTTCAACCCTTAGCACACTCACAATAATTGTCACATTGAGTTTTGCAATTCACACACTCACTGGACTTTTAATATTCCTGCACTATCGAATAAAAAAATATATGTGTCTATCGTCATTTTTAAAATACTGTTTACCGAATTCCTCCATGATCAAGCCTCATACTGAACTTTTCCTTTACAGTATGTGAATCCTGCCTATGAGTCCATTATGGGCTACCAACAAGGTGAGCTCATAGGGAAGGAAATAATCGAAGTGCCTAAAAGTGAGAAGAATAAGCCTGATCTCCTTGAAACAATAAACTCATGCATCCGGAAAGGAAAGGTAATCAGCATCTAATCATCCATACTTAGCATAGTGTATTTAAATGGTGGAGACGCTTTTCGTATGGGTCATAACAGAATTAGAGGACATTTCAGTCAACATTTTTGAAAAGTGTTGGAAAAATTGACTATTTATTATGCATTTTTTTCCAAACATTTTCATTGAAAAAACATCATAAAATATATACATGTTTTATGAGATGTACAGCACTTTGTATGCAGCGATGGCTGTCTGAAAGTGCTTTATAAATACAGTTGAGTTGAGAGATGTTTTGTTGTCACAGGAACTCACCTTGAAAATATATTTCAAAAATAGTTCTCAATAAATCCTCTATAATCAAATAGTCGAATCTTATTTGAAGGCTAATTTGATTGTCGTGCTACACTGATGCTATTTTCGGATGTTTTGCTCAAGAGCACTCAAAATGCTGGGTTAGACGCTGTGCTAACTGAACAAGGAAAAACTTGCTGCATGCTAAATTAAGTTATATGGAGGGTTGATACAGTCCATTCCAGCAAATAAAATAAAATAAAATAAAAACATGAAAAATGGGGGAGAGAACCTATCTCCCAGTAGGTCTTCCCATGGTCAGCATAATTCCCTCAATAATGCTATTTCTCCTTGAGACACAACTTCATAGCTTCATTACTAGCTAGTATTTACATGTGTCTGTCATCAAACTAAATGCTTTAACGCTTTCATGCAAGACATATCGACACAATCATACAAAAAAAGCTGATTAAAATGAATTTGACCTGGTACTTGATTTGGACGCTGCTGATCAAGAGAAATGGACAAGAGTAAAAATAAAATGTTAGGGGGTGCTTAAGAGGTATTTGGTATTTTAAATAATATTTAGGAATCACTTTTACAATAGCTACAGTTACATTTTGTCTCAGGACCACTCGAATTTGCACAAGAAATCCATATTTCTGCAATTTGTGCATGGATCATTTGAAATTTCATGAAGCGGGGGGTCAGAAAATGTCCACCAATTTTGGAACGAACACTTGAATCCAGTGTGATTGTTGTTATATCGAGAGAAATTTCACCGTACACGCGCATCAGTGTGCACAATCTGCACTTTTGGCCACGCAGTTGCTGTCTTTCATGAAGCCAAGAGCAGCAGCTGAAAGCTGTGCTGTGCTGTAATCTTACTACACAGAGAGCAAAGGTCAGTCTCAGAGCTGCAAACAGCAGGAAGGCTCTTTTTAAGCCACGGCAGTCTGTAGGTGGGGAGGAAAGGGAAGGGTAGGATAGGGTGGACATGAAACATACCGTCAGGACTCCCAGGAGTGCTCCTGCGAACGTTAAAAGCAACTTGGTGCTCTCTGAAATATTTTGACCTACCGTTTAACTGCACCTGGATCACGGTTATCACCGCCCTGTAGCTGTTACCCACTTTGAGGAAAGATATTATTCACCTGATCTAACTTGGAATGCAGTCGAAAAGGCTTATCGTTTTTGCCTGTGTGTGCAGCCACTTCAGCATTTTTCATTGCGTGTATGCTTGTGTATGGATGTTTCTTAGGAGTGGCAGGGGGTTTATTATGCCAAAAAGAAGAATGGAGACAGCATCCAGCAAAATGTGAACATCACACCTGTAATCGGACAGGGAGGGTGAGTGACGGCAGGAAAATGTAGAATTGCACTTAATAAATGACTTCAAAAAAATCTGTGATGCAGCCGTGGCACAATTGATTCATGGCGATAAAGTGGGCAACACTGTATATCAATTATGTTTGTTGATTTTATGTCCTGACGATAAGCTTTTGCACTTTGCAGAAAAATAAGACACTACGTGTCTATCAACAGGCCTTTAAATGATAATAATAAGGTGAGATGAGATTGCTGTTTTGCCATGTCGTTGATGAATGAAAAGTACCTGATGTACCACCTTTCTTTTTCCACGTGTCTATACAGACTGATAAATCAAGTGAACGAGTGCAAGCAGAGTCGCAAACAGGTAATATCTTCTTGAGATGCTCGTGAAATAAATAACTTTTCTGTTGACTTCTCTGTTGGAAAACTGCAGTCGTAGGAGAGATTTCGCACAACAGTTCAAAAGACTGTCGCGCAGATTGCACTGTTTGAGGCTCTCTCCCATGGGCCATTATCAGCAATTAGTGGGGGACGTTCTTTTCATGTCAACATTGTCAGAATTTTGTTTGTCAGCAGGAAGCGCAACGTTGGCTTC
>CAAKHF010008235.1:0-10897 GCA_901007745.1 Hippocampus kuda
GTCAATAATATTCATTCATTCATTCATTCATTCATTCATTCATTCATTTTCCAAACCACTTTATCCTCACTAGGGTCGCGGGGGGTACTGGAGCCTATCACAGCCATCTTCGGGTAGTAGGCAGGGGACACCCTGAACCGGTTGCCATCCAATTGCACGGCATATATAGACAAACAACCATTCGTACTCACAATCACACCTCGGGACAATTTAGGGCATTCAATCAACCAGCCATGCATGTTTTTGGAATGTGGGAGGAAACCAGAGTACCCGGAAAAAAACCCACGCAGGACCGGGGAGAACATTCAACTCCATACAGGGAGGCTGGAGCTGAAATTGAACCCGGTACCTCTGCACTGTGAAGTCGACGTGCTAACCACTGGACTACCGGGCCGCCATGTCAAGAATATACAAAACCCTAATTCCAATGAAGTTGGCAGCATGCAATAATTTGCATAATAATAATTTCAAACTATATTCAAATTAGTGTTCTACAAAGACAAGATATTTAATTTCATTCTGATAAAATTGATGGGTTTTTAGCCCCCAAAATACCGTATTAGCCCAAATATAAGACAGCCCTGATTATAAGACAAGCCCCTCTTTTTCAAGACTGAAGTTTGAAAAAAGACTTTTTGAACACCAATTTAATTTTTATACAGAAAATAATTACAGTACATCTGAAAAAAAAATGATGATAACAATATATTTGAGAGAAAAAGCATATTATTTTGCCTCATTCAAATCTAAAGTGCAATCACATTCGTAAATGAATGGCTTCTGGTTTTTGAAATGTAAATTACATCATAACTTATCCTCAGCTGCCGGTGAACCTGGCTAATCTTCGACCCACTTTTCTCCAGATTGTCACTATGTTTCTCCATTTTCTGTTATCTCTTCTATTATTTTCTTCTCTTTCCTTCTGACCGCTATTTTTTTTATTTTTCTTCTTCATGCTACCGCTAATTTTATTTTTATTCTTCATGGCAGGTTTTCACTTTGGCCTGGGGAGTCAAGTTCAGCATTCGCTTCATTGATATCTGGCGCCATCTAGCGTCGTGCATGGGTATAATGTCTAGACCCCGAATATAAGACGATACCCACTTTTTCAGTCTCATTTCAATGCAAAAAACACCGTCTCATATTCAGGCCAATACGGTATTCACTTTTCAATTTGAGGCCTGCAACACCAAACACGCTGGGCCAGGGGTAACAAACGACGAAGTTGGGGAATGCTCCAAAATTTGACATACATTAAATGGCAACAGGTGAGAGTCCTGATGAAAATCAGGTCGAAAAGTAGCTATGGTCTGTGTTATATTTTTCCCCAGGAAGGTTGAAAAAAAAAATCATTCTCAGCATATGGTCCTGACATTCCATGCAATCTATCACTATGAGTCCAATCACGGTTACTGAATGACAACCACTGAGCGCAGAACTTACTCATACACAGTGGTCCAACTGTTCTCATCGCTCTTGGTTGCTAGGAGACCAGTGTTACCGTGGTAAATGATGTGGGCAACGTCGTGACCTTGTGCGGAAACCTTCCTCAGTGTTCCGCTGTTACTAAGAGACAAGCGGTACACCTGGCCACCAGGTAGTGCCAGCCAGAGCGGCACACCGTGAGCATCTCTCTTCACCTGCAGCCCATGAGCATCACGACCCGTCACCGCAGACAACAGGCCGTCTCTACCGTAAGAGAAGTTGTACAGGTAGTGGCCGGTGATCAGGTGCTTCGTGTGCAGGTGGGAGCCATTCTGTTGTGGAAAAAAAAAGAGGCATACACTTATATCACAATCACATTTCTATTTCTGATCGTGCATAAACGAGACTTAAAAAAAAACACTTAATGATAGGGGTCATTATAAGCGGTCATAAATAAGAGGTCAAAGTAATGAAAAACTAAACATGAATTCACAGCCACGTTGCATCAAAATTATGCCATTAAAAAGGACCATCGTGTTCATGTTTATTATAGTTGTTGCAGTGGCGTATAGTGGCACTGAATCATAATAAGAATGAAAAATGCAAATAAATACTTTGGTAATTTCTTTTTTTTCTTTTCTTTCTTTGTTTTTCTTCCCCCCCCAATTCTGCTGCTGTACACTACAAATTTCCCCAGTGTGGGACAAAATAGGTTATCTTATCTTAATCTTTTTGGGTCACAAGAGAGGGAGAACACCTCTCTGTTAGCTTCACTTGACAGTGCTCATTAAAAAGAGAGCAATGTTACAGGAGGATATGTATTGACGTCAGTTTGTTTGTTATTTCGCTTTAGTCACCATTCATTGACCACTTCTAACCCGCACGTCATCATAAGAACATGGCTGGAGGAATCTGGTGATAAAATTGTCCTTGGTGATGTGGAACAAAAAGAAAAACGGAAGATTTTAACTCTTATCTCCGACCATGCTCCGTTTAATGGATACTGCATGGTAACTGCCTTTTTTTTTTTGTTCTCTTACCACCAGATGGGACCGCATGTGGGAGAATGAGCCGAGGGCTTTCACTTCTTCTGCATATTTTTTTGATTATTATAAGAGCCAAGAAATGTGCAATCTTGACAGAGGTGTGAACTCCACCGAGTGTCTTTTCAGTTGGCCTTACATCATTTAAACAAAATAAAATGTTACTCCTGTCGATGAGCAACACTAGTAGCTTGAGCAGTGGCTTGATTGAGAATGGTTGATTTTATTTTCACAGAGACCTCTGCATGTACAGATGACACCAGAGCAGCTCAATAAAAACCAATGCATTGAATAATTAAAATCCATTTTAATTTGGACAGCGCATAAGTCTTAAACATTTTACTGAAACTAAATTACGGTAACACTATCTTTATTGTATCTCTCGGTCAATACGAAAAGTACTGTCATCAATTAGACTGAACGACTCGTTTATTTCATACATGTTATTTACCTTATAAATACACCACTCAGGAGGCTAAAATAAGAGTCTTTCAACACTTTTGAAAAATGTTGTAGAACTAAATGAATACGTAGAATGTTTCCTGATCAAGAAGTTGTTGGTATTGCTTTTGCCTGAGAATCAGCTGTGTGGGTCAGGGTTGCTAGGCAACAGAGCGGAGGCTCTCTGACACAGGTTTGACAGCAGCAATCGGCCCGGCAAATAAGAAATCAGCAATTGTACACTTCTGACTTGCCACATCATTGCATCATGAGCAAAGAATATCCTGTTCACACACACACACACACACAAACACACACACACACACACACACACACACACACACACACACACACACACACACACACACACACTCACTTCTCGAGTCAGAATACTCAAATATCAATTCTAATGGGACACAAAGACTTTATCAATGAGTCAAAGGTCTATTTCTCAAGGTCGGTCAGGACACCCATGACAATAGTGTGATATTCAAAACAAACCATCCATTTCATTCATAACAACAAAAACACAAAATGAAATCAAATGTAATTTTTGATTTTGACGTAAAATAAATGGTTGAATAAAACAAGACCCGTCATGAATCCAAAACTACAACACAATGGTGCTGCCAAAATTTTTTTTTAAACCTATCCACATGACCCAGTTATACCATGTAGACATGGGAAAAAGTTAGCCACTGTCCTCTTCTGTTGTGCGATGATGAATGAGCTTTTCATTTTTATTTAAGAGAACTACTTCAGGAGCAGGCATTCTGGAGATTGTTGGAGATCGGTCAGAAAATTGTGTTAGGTTTTGGATTTGCAGGTTTTGGATTTGCAGGTTTTGGATTTGCTTGCTTGCTTGCTTTATTTGTCTCATGCATTTATTTTAAATGACATTACGGTACTTTTTATTTGAGTTCCTATTTTTTTTATTGGTTTGAATAATAAAAAAAAATAACTGTCAATGGATGTGACCTGACCAACTTTGATAAATGAGAAAAAATTTGAGATCTGCTATGATTTGTCTTGAAGTACGATTTTAGAGGAGTTTACTAATGATTTAATTTATTTATTGACATAGCTTTGAGTCTTTATTATGTGTTGGCATTGTCAATTTTATTGTTCTAAAACTATCATTTGTTTTCTATTCTGTTTGGAAATGTCCAGTACTTAAGATTTGTGTTAGGTTGAGGAAAATAAAATGACCGTTCACCTTATGAAAACATTCTTGGGTTCTCTTCAGTACATCTATATTATTATTATTATTCTAATCATTATTATTATGATTGGTGGCCATAATATTGCAACCACAAGTGTCCACGTTCCAATTAACGTATGAACATGGAAATACTACATTGACTGCTGCCACTGCTTTGAGGGTTTACCATACCACAGGTGAACGGTAGCAGAAGGTCACTTGATTCACAGAGAAAATCAGAACACACATAACACACTACAAAGTCGGAGTTCTTTCTCCACAGATTAAACTTACGTTTCTGATCAGGAGAGAAGTTCTTGTTTGGGTTGCGGGATCTTTTCTTCTGTTTATTTTTGGAGAGTATTTGAGCTGATAAAGTTGTGTCCTCTAATACTCTCTTTTGGCACCCTGTTGTTTTTACTTCTTTATCCTGGACCTTACCTTTGACAGACACATCTTTTGGTCTGTAAGAAGCAAATGGAAAGAAGATACAGAATACCGTAATTGTTGCGACTTTCTGCTTGTCCCGTCATTGGTCGCTACAACAAAGTCTCGGCATTATTCGCTTGGCACAGTTTTTACACTACCCTTACTGACAAAATGTCAATTTTTTTAACTGAGCATGGGACCAGCTGTGGCTGTGTATTGAGGCACTGGCCTGAAATCTAATCTACGGTGTCTGCATGTACAACTACACCACCAGTCCCTACAGATTAGCGAGAGGCCTAAAAGGGAAGACATTTGGAAAAGGTAGCCACTCACGGTGGTCTGACATAGGGTTGGCAGATCCAGTGAGGGAAGGGCAGGCTGCTCTCTTTATCCATATAATTTCCTCTGGCAATCTCCTCCTGAGTGGCAGGGACAGCAACTCGTGATGTGGAGTCATACTATTTCTCTTCTGAGGTGATTTGAAAACAGATGTTACCTGACATCGAAGCCTCAGCTGCTTACTAACATTGGCCAAACTCTCAAGGGTTTTCACCTTAGCCAACTCCTCTCTCAGGTCGTGGTGGATCTGAAGCCTAAAACAGAACATGACATGACTTAAGATTAATCGTAAAGACACATTCATATTACAACAGCAATGTTTCTTTTGAGTCAAAAGGGTGTCAGAATATCATTTATAAGGGGCTTTCAGACCACAGGAACCAATTCTAGAGCTTCCCTATGTACCCCTGTAGTTTGTGTAATTCCCTTGTTTTCACACAAAAAAAGGTTTCCTGGTCTAGGAGGATCCATAAGGGTCTTACCTAAGTACCTACAAACCTTCGTGGACCTATAAAGAATGGTCTGAGGGGGTGGGCATCGAGGTAAGATCTTAAGCCCGAGCCCGAGCCGACCCGAATTCGGGTCGGGCCGAAAATGCCAATCATTGCTTCGGGTCGGGCCGGCCCTCTCTCTCGCTGACTTTTTTTTCATAAATATATGTTTATAAAAATGTATACTAAAACAATGTATGGATACGAAACTAAGGAATACTTGTTTTAAAATAATTTGGATAAAACAGACAAGGCGCTTTAATGTAATTGCTATTTAACTACTGTAGAGGAGCCGCAGACTCAGACACTTTAAGACTTAAAGTGCCGCGCTGGATTCTTAAGGACGTACTGCTGCTGTGGTTTATGGCCCAACCCGTCAAAATGACGGACGGCCTTAAATTTTTACCCTCTGCGGAAACAGAAATATAAAAGATGGAAATGTTTATACAGTCTTGTTTAACTTAAGATTTCATTACAAAAGACAGGCTTTGATTTGTTATCATAAATCACTCCTCCTCCTCCCAAGTCCTCACAAATAAAATATGAAATTTCGGGTTTGCTTCGGGCTCGGGCCTGCAAATCAAGTTAATTGGTTGGGCTCGGGCCGGGACGGGCTTTAATACCCACGGGCCGAGCCGGGTCGGGTCGGGCTGGGTTTTTTAGGCACGATCTTACCTCTAGGTGGGCAGCGCTGATGAACGGTGATTGGTTGTTTGAACTAGAGGTTGAGCTGTGTTCGCATCGGAAGTCACCATTAGCTAATTGCTAATTGCAAGTGTACAGTATTCACCAATTGTGCTATCCTCACTTGTCACAGTATTTAAAAATGGAGGAAAAGCGAATGGAAAGCTGGATAGATCAAAAGGCAAAGGCTCTTTGAGCATTTTTGGACGACGAACACATCCAGCGCAAATTTGAAATGATTATTTGACTGCATTTGAACTTGACTAATTTCTCATCCGATTGTTCACTAATCTTTACGCAAGATCATTTCTAGCAGTCGCTCACACCCCAAAAATCAGGAATTCAGCAGAATAGCCAACAAACTCAACTGTGCTTGGAACAAATCATTTCTATTTTGTTTTGCGGTTGCCATAAGAGGAAAAGATTTTCAACCAAAAACACACAGAAAAAGAAAGAAATACATACGTGTGATGCCACAGCTTGAAGAGATGGGCTCGTACATAAGACAAGTTGCATGGGGGATGCTGCCTCACCACCTCAATGTACTCATCTGCCATCTCCCAAACCGGGGGACTACGTCCTTCAAAGAGTGCTGGGTTATGGAGGTTACCCTCTGAATAACACAGATAGTTTGTAATCAATAAAAAAAAACAATGCATATAAAAAGCACTTGTTTACCCACCTGCACTCATTACCCCTTGCACGCCAGTCTCCTTAATGCAGCGTTCCACATCACTCAGATGCTGAATGTTGCCGTTAGCAAACACAGGAATATTTACTGCCTTCCTGTGTGTAAATTCACATTTTTTTCAGTTAAAAACTTCTCATGGTAGCATTGTATACAGGCAGGGCCACAAGTTTCGATACAAAGGAAAACATACAATGTATATTTTTTTATGGTTCAGATACTCTAGGTATCGTATCTAGGTATCGTCGGCATAGAAACCCCATTGCCGCCTTTCCATTACGGGTTTCAGAACAGCCTGGCCCGGGACCACCAGCCTCGTTGGCCTGGTCTGGCCTACGTTCCCTCTTCATTACAAAGTGGTCCCAATCAAATGGTGTGGGATCAACTAAATTGTGCAGCCCCCTCTACTGCAGCATACACGCACTATGAAGGGTTCTTAAATAAGATTCCACGAGTGGCAAGTTTTACCGCTGGTTTTGGGGTATTTCAAAATCCAAATCACTGTTGCATGAGTTAACGTCGCAAATTACAGCCCGTGAAATTCAAAGAATTTTTGCCGGGTTCAAGTCAGCAAGAGATAGCCGTCCACCAAGTCATAAAAATACAGTACCTTACACATGTATTGTGTTTTACAACAATACTTACAATTTGCTGTGCCAACGGACAAAATACCGGTAGTCAACTTTCCATGAGTCTTACACATGTTGCCAGGTCCATTCACTTCAACGACAATGAGCTTTCATTCAACCCACCCCCTCTCCGCTCCGTTTTGCTGTCGCCGGCAGCTCGTCATCATCACACTCCAGCATCCAAAGTCCTCAGGCACCCCAAGGTGGGGGCCACGACTGTCTGACCGGGTGACCGCCGAGGCGCTGGGCTGCGGCTTCGCACGCCGGAGGGTGGCGATGGCGAGCCACCAATGACAGCAACTCTACGAGGTTTGCTAAAATCTTTACCACAAGCTTCACGATTGCATCTATTGGTGCATATGCAATTGTAAATGTGGTTAAGTATTTTAAAACATAATACATGGACGGACAGGTACTGTACATAATGTATTTTTATGGGTTAGGAGTGAGCAGCTTTGTCTTGCTTGCTTAAAAGCAGGAAATTCAGCAGAGTTCCTTGCCGCATCTTTTAAAAAAAAAGCCTCGATTTTCAATTTTTCACCTAATCAGGTGAGAGTCATGTCATGGCCCTGCTCAGCCTGCGTTTTAGAATCACTGAAGAGGAGTTTTCTAAAAGGGGTTCTTTTGTAGCCGCACGGCGCAAAAAAACTGTAATGGAATAGCGACCACACAGAAAAGAATCCAGGCTGCTTCAGGGTAGAACTGATACAATGGAAAAGTGGCTTATGTGGTTATGGAAATCTATGCCACATCTTATACAAAGTATTATCTCGCAAAATAATGAGTTATTGCATTATTTGACGTAAAAGGACAGAAATATACGTTTATCTTCAATAAAGTACATAATCAAGAATTGAATATATAATCAAGGTTTGAATATGATCATTGGAGCTCACCGGACTTCTCTGACATGATCCCAACTCGCAATTCCTGTCATTGCTCCTTTCTGGTCTTTGGTTCTGCCATGCACTGTGAGTAGCTGAAGATAAACGAGGGGGAAAAAGAACATTTAATTTGTCTTCGTAAAAGAGAATATTTCCTCCTCGAAATAGAATTATTAAACCATCAAAATTCTAAACATAAAAGACAAATGCTTGCAATTAAACAATTCTGTTTAATTAGAGAGGGGGAAAAAAAGGACCAAACACGTTTGCTGCTCACTTATCACTAAAATTCAAAATAATTATATTTCTAACAAAGGAAGAATTTTTTTAATCTCAACTGATTATGCGAGCGGTCATGTTGTGTCCACTTAGTGTACTATCCATCCATCCATTTTCTAATCTGCTTATCCTCACGAGGGTCGCGGGTGTGCTGGAGCCTACCCAGCTGTCTTGGGGCACTCGGCGGGGTACACCATGACCCGGTTGCCAGCCAGTCACAGGGCACACATAGCCAAATAACCATTCACACTCAGAATCACAGCTTGGGACAATTTTAGACTGTTCAATTAACCCATGTTGCATGTTTTTGAATGTGGGAGGAAACCGGAGTACCTGGAGAAAACCCACGCATGCATGGGGAGAACATGCAACTCCACACAGGAAGGCTAGGGCCTTAAACGAACCGCTGACCTCTGCACTGTGAGCCGGATGCACTAACCAGTCGACCACTGTGCCACGACTTGGTGTATTAATAAAACCAAATTAAAAGAAGTCATTGTCGGCATAAGTACCTGGCATCCAGCTTTTTCCAGCATTTGAGCATAGGAGACAGTCTTTTCGATGTCCTCGAACACACGGATCTTACACGTGATAGGCACAGACAGCTTTTCATTTGCTAACCTGACTGTTAAATGAGAAAAGTAGGTAAGATGAAAACTGCACTATATTTTAGGCAAAATAAATAAAGTCATTGGGCTTCACTCACTTATCGGGCATAAGCAGATATTTGTGCTTAAAATAGTATATATGCATGTTTGATGCACAAATCTGTGATTCATCAATATATTAATACTTGAATTTGTGCATGCTTTGTGTACGTGCAAATAATGAACAATCAACTTTTGAAAATAAAAAATCATCAATGAGGAGTTTTCCGAAATTAAACAGTTGAGTCATGCCCGTAATAAGTTCTTTTGAGGGTTAAGTGTAATGCTTCTAAATGCTGTATGTACAGTGTGTACTGTATTTGTGCATGCCAATATTTGTTTGTTGCGACTATTCAATCAAGGAGCATATAGTACGCGTCCATGCTTTCATTGTGAAACTAGAAACCACCAAACTGTTCCCGTTAACCGAAGGCTTCAGAGATTTGATCAATCAGTTTATCCATCAAGTACACATTTCCATCAAAACACTCCAAACGGAACTCAGACAGGTATGGTTTATAATATTTTCTGTATTCTGCCTTCCAATGCAAATGTCATGAATATTACTGACTAGGAATGTATAGAGTAAGATAGTTGTAGAAAATATGTATGCGTTACTCATCAATTGCATTTGTAAAAGCAAATGTTTGTATGCTAATCAAACTGGACACCAAAATTATGCGGTCATGTATGTGAGTGATAAATTGTTTGGGTTAGAATTGACCTTACTGTAAGGAGTTTGCATGTTCTCCCCGTGTCAGCGTGGGTTTTATTCCACTTTCCAAAAATGAAACAAATGTGTGCTGACTCCAATTGAACATTATCTTGAATGTGGTTAGTTTGTTCTGAACGCAATAATGTTTCTATTAAGGAGTTCACCCCAGTGTCAAAGAGATTATGGCCCATTTTGGAGGTTCCACTGTCTTTCTAATTTATAACTGAAATTCCTATCTTTTTTATATTAATGTGAACATAAAAAAACACATTACCCATTTTTTGTAACAGCTCCCATTCATCTTGAAGGAAAGCGCCATAGTGCCCTTTGAAGAACCGCCAAAACTGTTAGTTTTGCTTTCATGACGACGTCTCTGATAACATTAACACACGCTTAATTTCTTAAGAAAATGCAGGTACCCCTTTTAGCAATCATCTGAGGACAACCCAGGTTGAGGTCAATGGCATCACAGTAGTTCTGGGCCAAAAGAGCTGCCTGAATGAACACGTCAGGGTCATTAGCGCAAAACTGAAACAAAAGCAAACAAAGAAAAACAATTACTTTCATGAATGTCTCATCAGTTCTGATGAAAAAATATGTTACATAAATTTCATGCTTCACTATTTAACATACTTGGTCAATGCAAATTCATTTTTTTGGAAGTTATTCAAACAGGATTATGTTTTTCCTAATGTCTTCAGCAGTACCAGACTATATGTTTAACAGCATAAATGATATCCATTAAAGGCAAAGTTAACCCCAAATTTTTCTTTGCAATAAAAACCACTGAAAGTAGCCGCTGTCAAGCCTCTTCTAAAAAAAGAGAACGCTGGCTGTCTAATTGTTCGCAATTTACGTGTAGATTTACAAAATAAACATGCCCATCATAAAACTATGTGTGCGTCTAGGCTTCAAAAACGAACTCAAAACTCTTCAATCTTAGCAGCTTTCTAATTAATGACTGATTTGCAGAGGGGGGGGGGGGGGGGGGTTTTTTTAACC
>CAAKHF010008235.1:10917-38810 GCA_901007745.1 Hippocampus kuda
TATTGGGGGGGGGGGGGGGGGGGGGGGGGGGGGTGTCTGTTTAAGCCAGGGGTGTCAAAGTCATTTTTTTGTCGCGGGCCACATTGTAGTTACAGTTTCCCTTGGAGGGCTGTTGTGAATTTTGGGAAATCATATAAATGTTTAATCACCTCCACATATTATATACACAGCGCACAACAAATTGATAACTACTTTTAAAAAATCAGAAGTCAAGAATATTGACTGTTATTGTGGATTACATATGACAATTTGAATTTTTGGTTCAGACTTTAGCAAGCATCATAGAACTTGACATGCTTGATTTGCTTTTGCGGGCCATGTAAAATGATGTGGTGGGCCAGATCTGGCCCCCGGGCCTTGACTTTGACACCACCTATGGTTTAAGCTTTTTGATTTCATCCAAATTCAGGTGTGGTGCCTCTAGTGGCACTTCAGTGTATTGCAGTGTATACACTTTGAGGCGGTTAAAATATTCATACCTGAGTTATTAGTGGTCGGTCCTCTTCACAGACCTCATTATAAAGATTTTCTCTTCTGTAATTAGCATCACGAAGGAAAACCTGCGCGTGCAGCATCGGCGTGTAACATAGGTGAGCCCCATGGCGACGGCTAAGTAGACGCCATGCTAGTTCGCTCTGGTCCACCATGGGTGCCACCACGAAGCAAGCTTCTTTCAGGGTTTTCCTCCAAAAATCAAACCCCTGGAGCTTTGCCATCTTCTGTGATCGTATCACACCAGGTCCTCCAACACATTGAACACTCTGCAAAAAGATAAGGATACGTTGAAATGTATTTCTCAAATACTTATTATGTTCATAGTCATGGGCTGAGGTCGGTGGTAATGCACTACATTTATTGTTACATTTACTTGAGTATGAATTGTATTTGTGGGAATAGTTTCAATCCAACATAACTTTTACTCACACTTAAGTATTTTTTATACAAAAGAATGCTATCCTTACTATGTTACTTTGGCTCGGGTGCCCTCCCTACGTTGGACTGCATTTTGATTCTTCGGTACCATTTCATTATTTCGCAGTCGACAAGTAGTGGCGAGCTCGCATCTAATCATGTGCGATGTAAAGGACTGATTGTCGGGCATGCTTATATCGGCATCTGCCTTTTTTTCTTTTTTTTTAATGTGACTGCCAATAGAAGATCAATTAAAAACTGGGGGTTTTTTGGCACGACTCTGTTTCCAGCATTGTCTCACACATAGCACCCTCTGATTGGTTAAACATAGAGCAACGGCACGTGTAACATCACCAGTGAAAAGTGCGCCTGGCTGATCGCTTGGGGTGGGGGAGGGGGGCAATCTTCAGTGGTGCTGAGTCAGGGAGCTCCCTACACTTTTTGTTCGAATTTTAAAGGAAATATTACCTCTTGTCGATTTGTGGCGGGTGGTAAGTTTTGGACCTGGGCCTTCAGTGGGTATTTAGCGACGTAATCTAACTCGTAATAACACCATAGTGTCACATTATGCCCTCCCCCACAAAAATAAATAAATAAATAAAAGTATTTTAAAACACCGGTATATAACTATTGCTCTATTCACAATGCAGAGCCTGTTCCCAAAAAGTTCCTAAAAACGCCTTTGTAGATTTACAGTCGATAATGTTGAACACCCAAACTTCATTGCAAGTGGTTTTGTCTGACAAAGCATATTGTACGGTGAAAAAGATGATAGAAAAACTGTACCACCATATTTAATCAGGTTGGATGATTATGAAAATAATGTAATTGTATTTTTTTTCCACAAAATTGTGACTGCAAACTGTTTTGCTTTTTTTTTCAAGGTTCATTTCGACTGTATTTTTCAAAAAATAACTAAGGTAAAGACAAAGCATGAATTAAAATTAAAGTTTACTCCAATTGCAGGTATAAACTGAAACCGAAACTGAAAATTCGTCAACTTGCGGCTGCAGGAGCTGTGAGCAGGTTGTGACAGGTAAAGCAAGGAGGAGAGGGGCCCACAAAACAAACTCCTGTCTCCAAATAAATTGCATTTCATAACCACTCATAAAACAGACAGAGACTCATTGCTACTTTTAATGTACTATCGGCAATTGAAGGGAAAAGAAAAAAAACACTACTCTGCTCTCTCCTGTCGAAGTGAGTTTGTTCACTTTACATCAAACGGACCTTGGTGATTGTCACTCACACTGACTGGAAAAGGTGATGACGACTAAGGTGATGACGACTAACACCAATGGAGAAACGCTCCCAAAAAACCATCAGGTGTCAAAAAGGGGAGAAAGGAGGAAAAGGAGAAAACGGCAAAAGATAAAGGTATGCAGATATAAATGACATTAACCTAACTGTGCATCACGTAAAGATAAAATAACCTGAAGGCTCTCGGCTATTTATAAAGTCTGCAAATATTTTGCTACTCTCTACCGAGCCTCAAAAGACCACAGTTTTTGTACTTTTAGTTGTTTTTCAGCAACTTTTAGAATTTGAGGCTTCATGTCAAGCTATTAATTTAACCATGAGGCAGCTAGACACCTTTCGTAACTGAACCAGTGCAGCAATCTTACAAAGTTATAGTCTAGGGCTTTAGGAAACAGTATTGCATCCTTGTTAAACGTTTGAATGCTAAACATGGGTCTTTATTAATCCAAACGATCTCTTATATGCATTGATATGAAGGAGATATATGCAGGCCTGTATAAGGCGAGACATACAGTACTTTTGCATGCATGCAAAAGTATGTCGCGCCGAAGGGGCAAAACAACTCAGGTCTGGCCCTGACATAATTGTGCCACACAAATGTGGCGCAAACAAATACTGTATATACTAGACTCTAAATCAGTGAAGCACAAGCTAAATTGTAGATTATAAAAACAATGCAAAGAAATCAGTAGCCTTACTATTTCCTTCTTATCACTTTGTTCCATGAAACATGACATGTAAACGCGGGTTGCGCTTCTCAATTATTACATAGACGGATAAATAAATTAAGTATACATAAAGCTCACTGATCTCAAATCGGTAACTTCACAGATTTTCAGCGGTCTTGAGGGTCATGAATGAACCATACGGCCGATTTTAAAAACTTCATGTACAGGGCGTGACACAGACCCAGGATGAACATTTTTTAATATGGATCCAGATGTCAATAACAGTATTTATCACTATGATCCTCTCTCCTTTTTTTTTTTAACAGTTGTAGATTGACCATTTTGTCATGTGTATGTGGACTGTGTCCTGATATTTACGTGCGACCAGTCCAGGGTTCCCGTCCTCTCGCCATAAATCAGCCGAGATAGGTTACAGCTAACACGCGAATCTTTCGGTTAAATAGCTTTCCTGCGTGGCTGTTTTGTGAATGTTCTCATTCAACCGGTTCATAAAAGTTTCATCCCACTCGTCATGCGGCGCCATGTTAAACTACCCAGTCTGTAACATGCAGTATTCAGCACGCGTTCCACTTCTAAGTTAAGCGACAACCCGACCACAAACAAATCACAGGTTTTCTTGTCATTGTCGTGTCACATGTAAAGGTAGTGTAACATACTCACGGTATTTATTATAAAATATGCCTAAATGTCGTTGCCAGTGTCTTTTTTTTCTTCTCCTGTATGCCAGGTACGTGACGTACTTCCGCTCTTGGCAAATGATTCGCACTTTCCGGTTTACTTCCTGTTTCGTTTACGCGTAAGGGCCTACACCAACAGTAACGGTATTAAATTATTTTAAACTACGCGGGCAGTACTCGATCTAGTCGCATGTCTATAGTAGAGGAAGACGTCATGCGCGAACAAAATGTGCAAACAAAAGTAAACAAGAAGCTGTAGCGTCCATTGACTAAAAAAATTGATTGGTTCACTTCTCCTGTCCCACATAAATCCGTTTCAATTCCAAGCGGCAACTCTCAGTTCCAGAAGACGAAGAAGAAGCAAGAGGGTGACGCAAATGGGCGTGTGATAATCGACAATAAACAACACAAAAAACTGACGGTAAAGTATTGCCTGTTCACCAGGTTTGCCATTTTTTTCTTGTGTTCATCTTGCTTAATTGTAATTACGTTTCAAATAGTGGAACGAGGGCAGATTTCGTATGTTTAAACGATCCCCACCGAGGACGGACTTCTTTTTTTTTATTAGCATGATCTAAATTTTTGAGCAAATGAAACGAAAACTGTTGGCACTGTTAGCTCTAGCACGTTTTTATATTTGATCGATTACTGTGTGGGTTCCCGTTTAAGCTTGAGATCCGACATTCATGACGTAGTTGTAGTGTTTGTCAAATGACACGCCTCGAAATGTGTTTGTGTTCGCACCCGATTTCTTATTCTTTTCGTTTGCCGGTCACGGGGTTTGACACAGTCGAAAGTTAGATCTGATGTTTAACTTTAAGAGCATGCTGTCGGAGTTGATTCTTCGTTATGTCAGGTCAGATCGCACTCCACGCCTTGCCACGTTGATAAATAACAACACATCTGAGTATTGTTCACTGTCAGAAAGTTAAAATGACTCAAACATGATTCAGTGTCATTAAGGTTCGTAATTAAGCTTAATTGGTAATAGCACCTACAGCACAGGTGTCAAACTCAAGGCCCGGGGGCCAGATCTGCCCTGCCACATCATTTTATTTGGCCCGCGAAAGCAAATCAAACATGTCAACTTCCATGATGCTTTCTAAAATCTCTACCAAAATTTAAATTTCTCATATGTAATAAATAATATATTGTAAGCTTTTTCATGTAACCAAATCCCTCATTACAGTAACTTAAACAATAGTTGAATAAACCGTTATTATTGACTTTTTTAATTTGGTTTCAGTCATAACGGCCCTCCAAGGGAAACTATAACTAAAATGTGTCCCGCGACAAAAATGAGTTTGACACCCCTGCCCTACAGTAATCCCTTCTTTTGAAAACTTGGTTTTGTTTTCTGAGTTGTTGTTTTTTTTTTTTAATAGATCTCCCAGTTACCTGACAAAGTGGGCATTACGTCACGAAAAAAAACGAGCCACACAAGGACGTGTACATTCAAAATCCTTCTTGTTAGGGCCAGAGTATCGACTGCTTTGAGGTCCCTAGTGTTTTTATGGGAATAATAATACTGTAATAATAATAATAATGATCATCATAAATTAGGATGATTATTAGTAACTATTTTTGTGTACATTAAATTGTAATGTAATGCGCAGTGTGCTGTTCCACCAGCCGTGGCACTGTAAATGCAGAAGACGCTACCCCAATGGTTAACATTAAACTTCATTCAATGTTCATTCAATACTCTCTTGCAGTGTATGCATTGCCATTAATAACACGTCTTAGGTCGACTTTAACTTTTTAGCGGGCTCATGATTGCTATAGTCCTTTGATAATTTACTTCCCTGATAGTGACTTGAGAGTGCGATGGTGAGGGTGAAGCACGACAAAGACAGGGAAGTCATTTATCTGTACACCATCTATCATCCGGAAGTGTTTGATCAGGTTCGTATGCATAATATCATCAAAACAGAAGTGATGGTGTTAGGTCCAATTTTCGCCCCCTGGATCCATGTCTAAAGCCAACAGTCTCAAACTTGGGTCTTAAACTGGACAGCAAGTTTAAATTTGATCGGCAAATTGGCACTGCTTTTTTCGTGTTGGTTTAGCTACTTCTGCGTTTTTGGAGTTGGCTGCACGCTGCCTTCAACATTCCCACTGCCGAGGTCGGAAATTGCTTCCTGATTTTTTTTCTTTGCAGCATTTAATCAAAGGCACTTTCCATTGATATTGATCACACGTTTATTGCGATACAAGATGATCATCAATTTTTAAAAATGTTTTCCTTGCAGTACCATAATTTTTTTCCTGGCCTGTTTCGTGAACCACTGTTCAAACACACTAACCACTGTTCAAATACACTACTCTGCTTTTTAGTGATTAATTTTCATAAAATTATTTATGAATACTATTTATTAGTGTCAAGAGTAAATCATACTTTTTTTTTGTTCATTAACAGTGGCGCGCCAGCAATTTTGTCCATGTCTGTATAACATTGTCCTTTGAACTATTAAAAAAAATGTTTGTTGAAACGTGATTTCATGAGACAAAGTATAAGTATATGATAATTAGTTGAATAGAAATTAAAACAAATGTTTCAAAAGTACAACCGAAACTGTTTTACTTTTCCTTTTGTCTCTTACTAGGATGGAGGGTTGTGTGCATCAGCCTGTGGACTTGCATGGTATTCATGAAGTCATCAAATATTTGCCTTCGCCACTGCCAGGTTTGGTGACGTCACACAAGTGATTCATGAAACACGGCCAACAAAATACACAAGATTGTCAATAGCACAATCTTTGCGTCCCGTTTTGTCAATTCCTATTGTACATCTTCTCTCCAATTCAGTGAAACATTATGATGCTGACACAACTGAACCAATTAGCTGTAGTCTTCAGACTTTGGATGAGCTGTTGTCATGGAAACAAAATGAGGCGAACCCCTTCAATGTGGCAGTCGTCCCATTGGCAGCGCGAGAACCCGCACTGCTGAGTTGCTCACGGCGCACCTTGGTATCTCATGACATGATGGGTGGATACCTAGATGACAGGTATGTCTAAATGTACAGTCAGGCGGCGTTTCACAACCTTTATTGAGCCACGGCACCCATTTTGTGTTCGAAAAATGTCACGGCACACCATCAAACAAAAATATCGTATGTGTCACTGAAAAAAAATTAGAGCTGGGCGATATGACATTTTTCGCCAAGACGGTAGATAAGATTTAATTGTGTCACTTTTCTACTATCGTTTCATTTGTCATCTGCAGCAAACTACATGTAACATGTCAAACACAGCTTGATTTGATGGGAAAAAGCTTTCTCTTATCTGCCTTGTGACGCCACGGTGCCACCAGGTGGCAGACTGAACAATACAAAGTCACACGACATCCATGATTCCCAACCGAAAATTATTGATTTAACATATATGTCCATTCATATATATATATATATATATATATATATATATATATATATATATATATATATATATATACATACATACATACATACATACATACATACATACATACATACATACATACATACATACACACACACACACACACACACACACACACCGATATATATATTAATAATTTATTTGTTGGTGTGCTGTGCGATTTTTCGAACTTAAAATCTGTGTCTCGGCTCAATAAAGGTCGGGAATCAATGAGCTACGTAACAAACCGACGATACAAAATAAATCTAAGAATCAATGAAAATTAATAAATAACAAGGTGGCTGAATGCAAATACACACACAACTGCATTAGGCAAGTACAAACTAACAACAAGAATGTAATTTTTAACTATTCACAAAAAAAAAAGATGCCCTCAATATGCATTCAAACTATACAAACAAAGCAGATTTTATTTTGAGACTTGTCAAAATTCAAAGAACAGCAAAACTGAGAATCACTCCCCCCCCCTCCTATTTGGCGAACATTTGCGACATTGAACAAACCTTGCTTATGAGACTCGTCTTAAAGTGGAAATGCTTCTACATGTACTTTCCCACTGTTAGAATTGGTCTTTTCCGACATGTGATTGAATTATCAGGGGGTAATTAATTGCTTTTTAAGGAATAAAATTGAGTCCTTTTGGATACATTCTGTATCAAATTGTGATGGTCCGAAAGACTGAACACACATTCTACTTAACAATTCTCATTTCATGAAAATTCAAAAAAGACCAAAAAATATAGACCATGGAATAAGCGAAACATAATATGTTATAAAAGCTAAGTTTTGTTAAATATTTACATCACACTTGCCGTCCATACGAACATGTGGAACTCTTTCACAGTCCATGCCAGGATAATCCACCCACAATTTAAATTATTCAAATGCTAAATACTAGACTTACCTTTTTTTCTTCTTTCTTCTTTCTACCCACAATCTTGCTGCTGAAGGCTGTAAATTTCCCCAGTGTGGGACAAATAAAGGATATCTTATCTTATCTTACCTGTTCTGGCAACACCAGTTGAAAGTACTTTGCTTTGGGCAAGACATTTTTTTGTACCCGCAAAATATGCTGCTTGTCTTGCAAAGCAATCACGATAGGATGCAGCATCGCTTAGAATGCGCGTCGGATCATATCAAACATATTAACTCATTCACTCCCAAAGACGTTTTTAAACGTCTTTTCAGACTTGGTCTAAAATTGGCTGGTACTGAATGAGTTTTAAGATAGTGTCATAGTAAACAAAGCTAATTTATTAACATTATATATTACATTGAAAAAATATAAATGATTGTCCCCATAATTTTGCGCTGACATTATCTTTTCTCCTCACATGCAACAGTGCGCTTTGCTGTTTTAATCCACTTCATAATATCCAATGAATTGTTATTTCCAGCAAAAACACATTTCTTCTTTCTTTTAGAAGCTTCTATTTTTTTTATTTTATATAGTTCATACTGTACCTGCAATCACCTCAGGTCATACTTGATGCGTTCCTTTTGTTTAAGGTTTGTTCAAGGTACAGCTGCAGAAGCTCCATATGCCTTCTACCACTGGCAATACATTGACATTTTCAACTATTTCACACACAACTTGGTGAGCATTCCACCCGCCGTCTGGACCAATGCTGCACATAAACACGGAGTTCTTGTTCTTGGTGAGCCAAAACTCATGTTATGGTTCTTACAATTCTGAGCATACATTTCATTATGGTTGACTTGATATTTGTCTTTACTAAAACTTCATATAATGGTTGACATGCTCTTTAGGGACTTTCATCACTGAATGGGCTGATGGAGCAGCGACATGTGAGGCCTTCCTTCAAGAAGAGCGGTATCGTGAAGTAGCTGATAAGCTGGTTGAAATGAGCTCATATTACGGCTTTGACGGCTGGCTCATAAATATCGAGAACACGCTCAGTGTGAGTATTGCCTTCATCACGTCTTCCAGATTTTTATTTTTATTTTTTTGCTCTAAAACGCGATATCGACCAATGAGAGCACGAGTGGATTTATCCCGTGACCTGATTGGCTGCGCATCATCGCAGCCTCACACCTTGTCTCGCATACTGGATCAAAACAATGTCGGGATCAATAAAGACAGTCTATTTGGGTTGATTTCCTCCACGCTAGAGTAACTTTCTGCAAGTATCACGGTTTAAAATCAGCTGGCAGGTCGTCTAAATATTTTGAAAATGTCATCAAAAAGGTTCTGTTCCTTCAGTTCACCCTGGGGACAATTTTCAACGTTGCCCAAAAATCTCATTTTTAACCACTAAAATTCCCCCCCACAAAAAAAAAATCTCCATTCATTCCCACTGAAACATGCAAAAAAAAAAAAAAAACAAGTTCATGTCTTTCCCTTTCAGAATTCGACATATTTAGCTCATTCAATTTATCCTGGAAATAATTTTCAGTATTCCGAAAATTCCCACACACCAAACATTTTCACCACAAACGATTTTGAATCGTTTGATTTTGAAACGAAGTGACACATTAAAAACAACATATTCACGTCTTTCCCCATTTCCAAATTCTACATGTTTAGCTCATTCAATTCACTTGAAGAATGGTTTCCAACATGCCAAAAATTTCCCCCAAAACTCCCACTCATTCCCAATGACAAATTGAGAGAAACGCACTCACATCGTGAGCTGTTGACGTTTCTAAAGGTTGAATCTCATTCATTGTTCCTTCATCAATTTCCAATGTGCCAAAAAATTCCACACAGCAAAACATTTTTTTGTACTTATATTCCCTCCAAAAAAATCTTTTTTAGTTCTTTTATTTCGAATGTCCTCATTTTTTTGACAATTTCACAATGTTTTAAATGTAAAAATTATAACAACAATTTTAGCACACAACCCCACCGGTATAAATTTCCTTCTTTTTTTGCCAATTCAAAACGTTCCAACTTAAAACTTATTTGTTAGCTTTCAACTGGAGAAATGCAAGACATGCTACTTCCACATTTAGCTCCTCAAATGTCCAAGCTTCAATTTGATATGGCATGAAATCATTTAAAAGAGAAATACTTGTATACATTTGTAATTGAAGAATCAGGTTTTTGATTACTTTTTTGGTTTTATGTGTACAATATCCACAATAATAATAATAATGCGTAATATATATATACACACACACACACACACACACACACACACACAAAATTTTATTTAGTCTTAGTTCTGGAGAGGTGGTTCAGATGATGGATCGATGGATGGACGAATTATGACCTTTTTCATCTTGAAAAAGATTTTTGACTTTTACATATTATGCCAGCTGAAATTGTGCGTGCTTGTGTGACATTTTCTTGCAGGATGCTGCAGTGAAGAAAACACCTTTGTTTCTGCGCTATCTCACAAATCAGATGCATAAACAAGTCCCTGGCAGCATGGTCCTTTGGTATGATAGCGTCATTGAGAATGGAGCGCTACAATGGCAGAATGAATTAAACCAGAACAACAGGTAGTGATTTCCAGTGCAATCCAAAACGGTCTAATTAAAATGACTGAGGGTGGTGATCAAGTGTGTGCTGCACAGTTCTGAGGTTCGGGTTTCAGATCTTGGCAATGCCCTTCCTGTGTGGAGTTTGCATGTTTTCCCTGTGCTTGAGTTGGTTTTGTTGAGGCTCCGCCCACATTCCCAAAACACGTGGTACATTCGTTGAAGAGTGTTCCTTGAGGTGCCCTGGAATTTACTGGCAACCAGTCCAAGGTGTACCCCAACTCTTACCACAGTCATATGAGGATAAAACCTCTATACCACTGAGTGGTGAATATGTGCAAGTGTTTGCAAAGGCAGTGACTGTTGTGTTCTCGTTGGGGTTCGTCATGGCTCACTCAAGGTTGCAAATGTTTGCCGAAGGGTCGCCAGATGTTCATCAGAGATTCGCCTGGACTTTTCTTGTTGCACATGCTCAAAATTTCCTTGCGGCAAGAAAAAAAAACACAAAAACTGTTAGAATAGGTTGACGTTTCAGTTGAAGGTTTCTTCCTTTCAGACAATGATGTGATATGTATATGGGAATATTTTTTGCGAACATTTGCAACCTTGAAAGAACCCTGACATGACCGCACATTTTTTGCCACTTTTGCATCATTCCCAAGATTCTCTGTCACTCTGTCTACCCGCATGTGTGAAATTGTTGCTTTTTGCTTTCCTTTCCTTTTCACATTCAGTTTCAAATTGTAACTGAACCATCTGTTGTACAGTGATATCATTGTCTTTCCGCGACAGGGTTTTTTTCGACGCATGTGATGGTTTCTTCACCAACTACAACTGGACAGCACAAAACCTCGAGTGGATGACTAATTACGATCACATCAATGGACGGCAGGCTGACATCTTTGTGGGGATTGATGTTTTTGCCCGTGGCAAAGTCGTAGGAGGGATGTTTCAAACCCATAAGGTACACCTCGGTCAATTGGACATGAAGCGCCGTTTCTTCTTATAACAGCCACCTGCCTGGCATCCCGCCCTGCTAATAGAAACGTGTGTCGCAGGCTATGACGCAAATCTCCGTTGACAGAAATGTTGAAATGTGATATTTATTCGACATATTTTTACAGCATTGGAAAATGTTAAGAATGTTTGTCCTCCTACAGAAACCATATATTCAAACAAAAAATTCAAACATTTTAAAAAGCTCCAGGGAGCCACTAGGCCTCCGGAGCCGCGTGTTGCCGACCCCCGGTCTACACCTTTTGGGATTTGTTTGGTCTTTGTTTGTATTTTGTATTGGCTTATCTTGTGACAATAGGTATATTAAAAAAGATGAAATTAACAACATTTTGGCAGAAGAGATTTCAGTGATAGATGCCAGCAGTAGGTTAGAATGCTTGGTTAGAATATTTGTGTCTCCAAAATACTGCATTTTCTGCACTATAAGGCGCACCTAAAAGCATTCCGTTTTCTCAAAAGCCGACAGTGCGCTTTATAATCTGATGCACCTTATATATGGATCAATATTCAGATATCTTGGACGTAGTATTTCAAATGTTCTGTTAAGTGCTTACAGCTGCAGCGGTTGTGAAAGAGCAATATAAATAAGCCTGTATTGTATTGTGTTAGCTGTTACATAGCTTCATCTAGTGGATGCATAGCGCAACTGCAGCCAGGATTGTAGCTTCGATTCTATTCGCCTTATAATGCAGTGTGCGCTATATATGAAAACAGTTTTAAAATAGGCCATTCGTTGAAGGTGTGCCTTATAATAATGTAACCAGGTGAACCGAAGCACCTTATAGTGCGGAAAACATGGTCGTCTCTTTTCAGGAAGTAGGGGGGGAAAAAACACGTTTCTTAAGCCATCCGTATTGCAAGCCTTTTTAAACTCTTAAAGTTGGTGAGTAAGTTGTAAAAAATCGAAGTCCCAATAATACAAGATTTGTGAAAAAATGTGTAATTCACCAAATTCGGATATGGGATTTTTCAGCCCTAAATTATCCAGTATTATTGTCTCTGTAAAACTGTTTCATCATTTTAGAATCATCCATCAACCGATCATGTATTCACTGCAATTACAGGCACTGGAAATCATCCGAAAGTACAACTTTTCTGCTGCAATCTTTGCTCCTGGTTGGGTGTATGAGATGCAAGAAAAATCAGACTTTCGTCATAATCAGGATAGGTGAGGTGATCACATTAGTTGGGATTCGATATTGTATCATTATTAATGTCAGAAGTGTTCCGATATGTAAATGTGCTTGATGCGGACTGACTGACTGACTGCAATAATCTTTGAAAATGTGTAGATTCTGGGCTCTTCTGAAAAACTACCTGTACATTCATCGTCCAGCGGTGAGGCTCCCCTTTGTGTCTTCCTTCTGTCAAGGCTTTGGGAAAGCTGTCTATTGGAAAGGGAAGGTACAGTCCTGAAAGAGGTTGCGTAAAACCATTGCAAATGTCAACTTGGTCAACGTTGTTATATGATGATACAGATAAAATAATTGTAAAATTTCTTCACATAGCATGGCTTAAAGTACTCCAGAATAGTGCCAGATTTCCAGTGTATGATTTTATTAAATTTTTTTCCACCCCCCGAATAGATCTCACCCTCCACATGTGCGTTTGTGTCTAAAGTGTTTTCACAGCGAAGCAAATCAAAGGAGTAAATCCATCCAAGTTATGCAATACGATTGTATGGATGGTTACTGAACTCGGCGTCTCTTGATACCACCGTGTACCGTCATTGGTTTGAAATTTGTTTCAGATGTCATTTTGTTATGTTTATCAGAATTTCATATATTTATACCTTTTTTGGGGGAGGGGGGCTTTTTCACTTATAGTCTGAAAGAAATAGCCGTTGGTAGGTTGATGAAATTAAGTATTTTTGTTTACCTGCCTCATTTTTGTCCTCGCTTTGTAGCATGAAACAAAGAAAAATTGGTTCAACTTGAGTGCCCAGGAAATCCAACCATGGTACTACCATGAGCAACTGGACGGTGTTGGCTGGGTAAGGAGCCGTGGTTGCCCAGAGGATGCCTGGAATGGAGGCTCTTCGCTGCTCCTGGATGGTCTCATCCCTGCCACACATAGTTCTCCAGTCTGTGCCAAGTCTGTCTGAATTTTACTCAGCCTCACATCAATTTCTGGAGGAATATCAGTGTCCCCTGATCTTGTCTTTTTTGTGCTTATTTCATTTGACAGGATCTTCTCTCTCCATGTGCCTTTATCCAACACGCTGTTCAGCATTGTATACAAGTCATCTTCTCAAGTCATGGTTTCGCTGGAGCTCAGGATAACCGAAGCCAGTGTTAGTTCAGAGGAGCATAACCAGGATATCAAAAGTAGGTTTCTCACACACTCCTTTTCCAAAACATCATGATCTGGGAAGTTTGGCATGACCCCTTATATAACTCACTCACCCTTATATATAATAACTCATTAACCCACTCTTTTATATGATTTTCTTTGTATTTATTTTTAGTTTTTGTTTTACTTTTTAATACTCTGCAAAGCCAAACCAGTCTGAATGGGCAACTGTGATGACAAGACAGCTGTCCTCATAATACAGGCCACACATACGGTAGTTATGAACGTTCATACATAACTACAATGTAAATACTGTATCTGCCATTTTCTTTTTTATTTTAGTACATATTTTGGTGTGCCATAGAATTGGTGTGAAATTTAAATGGATGAAATTGACATCTTTATCTGAGAAACGTCATCGGGGGTTGGAGTAGTTACCTCAATTCACAGAAAAAAAAAATATTAATGCAACATTTTTGATTTTGCCCCCATTTTTTCATGAGCTGAATTCAAAGACATAAAACTTTTTCTACATAGACAAAAGGCTAATTTCTCTCAAATGCTTGTCAAAAATCAGTCTAAATACAGTATGTCTAGTGGAGCCTTTCTCACCCCACCCCCTCCCAAAGATACTAATTATAGATAGCATGATTACTGCACTGTCACATGTCAATAGATTGTGGGGTCAGTATATAGTGTGACCACCATTTTCCTGAGGCAGCATCACCAAACTGGTCACATGAAACATCGCCCACCCCCACTATACAGTACATTGTATGTGCCAGCACTAGTGAAAACACGGTACTCTGATAAAAATTGTTTGTGGGACAAAAAGTAAACAGGATCAATAATCGACAAAAGGAAGGTGCCATCTTTGACAAAATCAGATGCAGGTGTGGTGACAACAAAGCACTAGTTCAGGGTTATTACCTGCTATCATGGCGCTCATTTGAACTGTGTCAGCCAGTCTGAACGGTGTCAGCAGCATCATGATGGAAAGTCTGGGTTTTAGACAATAAGGCGTGAAAGTATTTAGGTGAGCTAAATTTTAGCAAGCCTGGTTTTGTTTAAAATAAGATAAGATAATAAAACCTTTATTAGTCTCGCAATGGAGAAATTCCCAATTCACAGCAGCAAAGTTATAAAAGGAAGAAGAACAACAACAAAATATAGGAGCTGCTGGAAAGGCAGCCACTCACGCGGCGCCATTCTGAAGTCAAAATAGAGAGTTGTTAAATACTTTTTCATGGCACTTTGTGTATTTTATCAAATACAATATGAACTACATTTTCTGCCTGCAGTGAAAAGTGTGTCTCCAGTTCTCCTCGAAGAAGAGCACGAGCTCATTCAGCAGTTTCCTCATCTACATGACAATTGGAAGAATGCAAGTTGGACCGTCAGGTAAAAAAAAAAAAAAATGCTTTGAAGTGGGTTCATGCGCTGTTGCGCTACCTAATCTAAAACTGCTTTTTTGATGAAAAACATATTGTTTGGTTCCAGTAATTTAGCTCTGTCAAGACTTGACAGATTCAAACCACATGGTTTGAAAGCTATCCATTTTCAGGACAACCTGTCCTTTTTGAGTCACACTGTAACTGGAGCTTATGGCAAATGGCACAGAACAATTCAGGCATGTTTAAGTCAACATTGTCTTTTTTTTCCCCTCATGCTTCTAGGTATTCTAAGTTGGACCTACAAGGCTGTACTCTTCGAGAAGTCTGCGTTAACATCCAGCTGGTTGGAGAGCCTATTGACACGACTTTCAGCTGCAGAATGGGAGAAATCATGGTGAGAACGTCACAGTTGTGTTTTGTGAGACAAAGAATACATTGGACGAATAAATGTTGTGCTGACATGTTCCTTGTGTTCTCTTCTCTTAAGTTCCTTGATATAGACAGTCTACACGAGGCCCCTGAGGTGGTTCAGGATTTTTCTATTTACGACATCGTGTGGCTGCGTGGTGCCGGTGCATCCCCCGACTCCACTACGTGCTGCTTATATCTCAATGCAACGCTAGAATGGAAATACCCGACGGAGCTTGTTCGGCACTTCAAGGTGTACTGTCGCCAGCTGACAGGTCCGAATCCCAGAGTCTCTGTAGATGAGCTGGTTGTGGTAGGCCGGGCATATTCCAAACTTTATAGGATCACTGAACTCCCAGTGCTTGAGCCCCCAGGCCAGCTGGAACTTCTGGTGGAGCCAGTGACTTGGAAGGGGGTCCCACTCCCGATAAACTGTTGGGGAAGAAGAAGTCTCAGCTACACGGAGGTTGAATGTGAAAATGTATAAACAATCAATCAATCAATCAATCAATCAATCAATAAATAAATAAATAAATAAATAAATAAATAAATAAATAAATAAATAAATAAATATTATTATTTTTTTTTTTTAATTTGAAGATGCTCCTTTAATAGCTTTGACGATTAAATGTAATACAGTATCATATAACCTTGAGACAAACCATAATCTGTTTACCGGTACTTTTATACTGTGGTAATATATATTGATATCACAAAGATGATCATGTCTTATGATTATGAACTGATTTACTTGACTGAGTTACATGTTTACCTTACAAGCAACAATATTTTCAACACTGTTCATTGCGTAACAAATTACAGTAAATTCAATGCACATTGTATGTACTATTGTTGTGATTGGATTGCCTTAGATTATTTTAAGAATGTATCAAAAAGTCAAAAACACAGTTTTGACGTAATTGGAGGTGTTGCAGAAAGAGTACAAAGTTTTGCTAATTTCAAACTCCAGTCTGAAGTAAATGCAAATAAATTATAAACTAGAATGTCATTTAGTAGAGTCCAGACCCCTCCTCAGGGGGATTTTTGTTTTTTAATCAATACATCAACGGCCTCAGTCAATTTTGTCTCTCTGTTCTCTATTCCATATGGGCAGAAAATGGCAGCAAATGAGTATGAAATGTCATCGAGTTAGGAGGAGACCGCACAGGTGACCTAGGACGTGCTGGAGAGACTTGGGGCATCTTCGGATTCTCGTTTCTGCCTCTGAAAAAGTGGGTGCAGCCAGCCTGCCATATTAAAGAGCATCTCAATTATCTTAAATGCGCATCGAGCTGCATGAACAAAAGACCTTCCATGAGCTATCTTAAATCGAGCGACGTCTGAAGTCTTACAACTCCTTGATGGTGGTGTTTCAAAACAGGCATAGACCAGCTAAATGCAGGACTTCAAATTATACACCCAATGAAGTTGGGACGTTGTGTTAAACATCAATAACTTAATACAATGATTCGCAAATCGCGTTCAACCTCTATTTAATTGGATACACTAAAAAATCTGATATTTAATCTTCATAGTGAAACTATTGTTTATAGCAAATGATCGTGAACTTAGAAATTTATGGCTAAAACATGTTCCAAAAAGTTGAGACAGGAGTCATGTTTACCACTGTTACTTCATCTTTTAACAACATTCAATAAACGTTTGGAAACTGAGCGCACAATCAACAATAATTTATCAAATCTACCATTTTGGGTAAAAAAATCATTGAAAGGGCTGTTTTTGAACAGATTCAGAGTTTTATCATTTAAAACAATCTCTTTAATGGATTTCAGTCTTGATTTCGACCACATCACAGCACTGAGAGTGCGGTTATAAAGGTCTTATATGACATACATCTCAAAAAACACTGTCTTGGTATTGCTAGATCTCAGTGCTGCAATTGACACGGTTCAATAATATACAGCTCGACAGACTAGGACAAAGTTAAGACGTATTGAAAAGAATGCTACAGGATGTTTTGGAGCAGAAAAATAAATAATTGTTCCTGGGCTTACCAGAAAAATATTAGCTAATGCTGACATTAGTTTGCGTTGGGTTATTTTAAATACAAACACACATACATTGCGTTTTTCTATTGCCCAAAAGAATAAAATCACATGATAAAACAATTTAGATTCGGTCTTTCATAAATCAGGCATCAGAGGGTTAAATGGTAAGTCAACGTTTCTTTATGCTTTCAGCTTTCAAACGTTTAAATATATATTCCTTTATAAAAAATAACTAAACATATATTAGATGTATGGGCACTTTGTATCGATTCATTTGTATATATTGTATATTTTATCATCTTTACGGATGACTGCATTTCGCGCAGGCATGACCTTCGACCTTTGACTCTCTTGCCGTAATTAATGCGCATGCGTACCTCACGACACAATGCCGCATGGAGAAGTGAAGCAACCAGCTGACATGTTACGTTGCCGCACGCCTCAAGTTCGTTTGCATTATGCTGTATGAACCATCCACTTTTAACAATGAAATCAGGTCACCATTCACTACGAAATGTAAACTGAGATATTATAGTCTGAATGGTCGATGCAAACAATTAAGTAGGTTGTTTGAGAGCCGCTGATTCCTCCAAAACGGGATCCTGTCGTAAAACACAAACTGATAATTTTCAACAAAAATGAGCGAATGGATTAAAAAAAAATGACTCGTGCGTAACGATGGCAATCTAAAATGGCTACTCACTGGCTATAACCGCCAGGGCTAAACGTTTTAGAGACATACCCTTGACATAATTTCAGTACAGTACCTACTAACTAGATTGTTCAAAAAGAAATGAGATCCCGCCATCGTTTCCGGTTCCCCTGGCACACGAACGTACCGAAAATGGCTGCCGGTTTACACATGCGCAGTGTCGATTTGCAAGCCACCAGTATGCTAGTTTTAACTGCACTGCCGCTAGTCAGATTGAAAAAAAGATTTACACTAGATATGGCGTTCCGATTGGTAACCAGGAGGATGTTTTGTGCTGTAGGAGAAACCTCAATCTCTCATCACTCAAAAAGTCGCTGGGAAAAACTGAAAAATAGTAAAGCAGGTGAGAAACTGCGCATATGAACAAGCACATGACTTTTGTTTTAACGTGCACTCGGTCGGACGTCAGGAGTCTCCACTCGTGTCATGAGGCGGTTTCGGTGTTGTCATTTTCACGACAGATGCATAAAAATACCTAAGAGTCAAAGTGTAATTTTTGAAATGTAATTAACTCACCTACTAATCACTTTAAAATTTCTTGCATTAAGAAAGCTAATGGAAACTACATGTAGGGGGTTGCTGCTGTTAAATTAAATTTAACATGTTGTATAATTGTATACATTTTAAAGCAGTGTTTCCCAACCTCTATTTGAAATAGCACACATAATTTGTATTTATATTATGTTCATTCAAAACATGTTCACAGAATTCCTCCAAATACAAAAGTCATATAAAGTGGATACACAAGTTAATTCATCCCTTCTGTCTGATATTCTCGTTCTGTTGCTGGCATAGATAAAGGAACAAAGTTACATTCTCTGTTTTTGACACAATTTGCAGGGTACGGTGCTTTTTTTAACAGGGACATGAGCCAAATTGTGGTGGCCCCGTTCAAACCGGTACGGGTCCAGTATATAATTCATAATATAGTATGACTACTTTCAATGATTTTTTTCATTTCAACTTTATAGATAGATGGGTAGATAGGTAAATATAATATTTGGGTCTTCGGATACACATAAAAATAGTTGTTGTTTTTTTTTTTTTTTTTTTTTGCGTTGGTTAAAGATACATTCATTCATTTTCCGAACCGCTTCATCCTCACTCGCGAGCGGTGCTGGAGCCTATCCCAGCTGTCTCCGGGCAGTAGGCGGGGGACACCCTGAACCGGTTGCCAGCCAATCACAGGGCGATTAAAAATACAGAAAACAGAAAATTACATTTCCTCTTAATGACTGGCCGACTGGTGTTCATTTTTAGTACGTAAATTTAAACAGTGCATAGCAGCACACTATTTTCCTCTCTGGAAACATTAGTGAGACTTTAGAAAAATCTCTGCCCTTACATTTTGGTCTACCTGACAGGCTCCGGGCGCTTGATGTAGGAAAAAAAAAATATATATATATATATAGACCTCTTAAAGTCATGAAATATATATAGAGAGAGAGAGACCTCTTAAAGTCATGAAATATATATATATTTCATGACTTTAAGAGGTCTCTCATTTTTTTTTCCAATAAAAGTATGATACACACCACAAGCATATGTGTGGAGGCGTGGAATTGCCAATGTAGAGTAAACATTTTTGATTGGAAAACTTGTATTTGAACGTATTGATAAAACGTAGGCTAAATGCTAAAAACCATATCATTTCTTTCCCCATAATGTCATGGTGTATTGACTTGTGTCCATGCACAAGTGTAAAAAAACGCTATGCTTTTAGCATTTTGCCAACATTATATAAATAAGTTTGAAAATGAAATAGTTTTATTATTATATCTGCAGTGAACAATTTCCATTTGGCATTGTGGGCACGTCAAGAGCCTGTAGTATCATGGGAAAAAAAATACAATGCTTTTAACAATCAGCCTACTTTCGAACATCTTTGCAAATACATTCATACGTGTACTAACCTAATGCACAAGTAACTGAAAGACTCACCCACCCCTCCCTGCCCTCACAAACACACATGGGATACAGCTACTCTACTTGCTACTCTATAAAGATTTAATTTGTTTTGAGTCCCCCCCCCGCGCACCCCACCCCAAAATAGTGTTGAACTCATTGTGGTTAATTTTGTTAAAGACATATAGGAGTGTAAAAAAAATGCTTATTTGGATTGAGACAAAATCCAGAGCTAATCTAATGTTATTCTTCATCTTTTATTCTGTTTAGGTATCTGGTGCCGCAGTCTGATGTCTGACTACAAAGAGGCGTGTGTTGATATGTTTGTTGGCGTCTATGAGCGTCCTGTCAAAGCATCAGTTTGCATTACCGTGCTCGGAGGCGCATTAACCTGTTTTTTCTCAAAGCCCGATTACTCATCTTTTGAAGTCTCTCTCCTTGAGCGCTCCAATCAGCTGGCTCTGCTGTCATCATGGATCCGCAATGGATCCTCTGATAGCCATGTGCAGAATCTGCTTAAGCTTCGCAATGAAGGCCGTCTCCGCCATGTCAACCTGGGATTACTTTCTTTGATTTATTTTACTGACCATAACCCTGACAGCACACTATTTGAAGCCCGGTGTTCCAGTTTGTCAGTAATTTGGAGAGAGTTCCCTAGACGTGTAATGGATGTCGGCTTTGCCGGTCACTGGTGGATCCTGGACTCAAAGATGACAAACTATGATGTGAATGAAGATGAGTTCACGTACCTACCAGTGCATATGCAGAGGACGTCACCACCTACTGTTCAGATGGTGGAATTAAATGAGCGACTGCACAGAGAGTCCTGGGTTGCACTGAAATTGGAAGCGGAGGAGAAAGAAACGATTAAAATGGCCAGAAGCAGCACAGTAGAGACATAACATATTGGATGAGGATGAAACTGGTGTTTTGTTGATAATTGTATGCTATTTAATTGAAAAATAATGTACTTAATTAAACCATGATTAAATAAATATACAATAAAATAAATATACAATAAATGTAGTGTTACCGGGTGCATTTTTTGGGTTGTATGATTCAAAGCGGACATGTTTGTGTTTGTACTAGTGATGGGCGAGTACCGATACCAGGTGTCTGTGTCGGGCCAGTACCTGGCCTTATTTCAAGGTATCAATATTGTTATTGGGTGGCCCGGTAGTCCAGTGGTTAGCACGTCGACTTCACAGTGCAGAGGTACCGGGTTCGATTCCAGCTCCGGCCTCCCTATGTGGAGTTTGCATGTTCTCCCCGGGCTTGCGTGGGTTTTCTCCGGGTGCTCCGGTTTCCTCCCACATTCCAAAAACATGCATGGCAGGCGGATTGAACACTCTAAATTGTCCCTAGGTGTGAGTGTGGGCGTGCATGGTTGTTTGTCTCTGTGTGCCCTGCGATTGGCTGGTAACCAATTCAGGGTGTCCCCCGCCTACTGCCCGATGACAGCTGGGATAGGCTCCAGCACCCCCCCGCGACCCTAGTGAGGATAAAGCAGTTCGATGAATGAATGAATGAATATTGTTATTGGCTGCCTCCTTGTGGCCGTTGAGCTGGGCTGAGACGACTAATCAAAATGTAATCATGATTTTGATTTGGGCTTCTCCATCTTTAATCAAAGAAAAATATTAATGGCAAACGGTGCGGTGCATTTAAAAGTTTCCGACATTGTGAAGTTATCCTGAAAGCACCGCATTGCTTGGGTAACAAGCGTAGAGTATGTGATTCTGCCGTCCCAAAGCGTCTTTTAAGTAGGGATGGCCAAATGAAGCCTCATGAAGCAATGAAGCTTTGCAGCTAATTGGTTTGCACATGGAGCAAACCTTCATGGTGCTTCATTTACTCTATGGCGCCATCAAGTGGTCTAGAAGCCTAAGAGGTCAACAGTGTTAAGAATTCAATGGCTATTTGCAACACGCGGCTCCAGATAGACATAGACTCCACATAGAAAAATAAATTCTATGGGGGCGTTTGTGAACACACAACAAAGGAATGAATAACAAACAATTCTGAGAGAGTCCAGTCTCCTATATACCTACAGCATGTGTTTCCTTCATTGTAAGTTTTATAGAAGGCTTTTATTTTTTTGCGGCTCCAGACATTTTTGTTTTTTTCGGTCCTATATGTATATGTATACATGTATGTCAAAGTATATGGCTCTTTCAACATTTTGGGTTGTCAACCCCTGGCTTAAGACAAAGATATGAATGTGCTTGTGTTTTTTTTATTTAGTATGTGAACAAAATACAACAAGTGCTAAGGATAATTTGTGATTCATTTTTATTTAGAAATAATAGCTTTCCCACAGCGGCTGGCTTTAAACGGTTTCTTTTTTTGGACACATATCTGCTGTAAGGCTAACTGCAGAAGCCTTTGACACCATTTCTTTGGCTTTTTCTTTATCCAGCTTGTACCTGTCATCCACCATAGCTTTTAAAGCCTAAAAGGGAACAATATAAAAATATTGGAATTGCCACTATGGGGAAAATGAGAAGAAATACTTCATGTGTTTACATACATACCTTCCCTGTGGGAAGAACGTAGGTAGGGTTCAAAGCTGTAACAAACTTTCTGAACCCTTCGTCCTCCACAATAGTGAAGGGCTGACAGTCCTCACTGACCATCTTGACCAAGGCTTCATCTACATCTTTGCTCTCTTGCAATCAGAAATCAATTATAGGTTATGTTAGTCATACAGTATTGAAAGTGTATCTTAACATTGTCTATACACTGTGTAGTTTTGCTTACCGAAGCTTGGCCCAGTTTCATGGCTCTCCTTGCTCTCATGCAAGGCTCTATAATGCCTCAACATAGACGAGGTGTTATTGTTGTGTACAAGTTCCCTTGCACACAGCAGACACTTCACCTGTTAAATAACAAAAGTTAGGACACAAGAACAAGCGAAAAGCTGCTACGTCACATTTATATTCATGTAGTGTTTCTCCCTTACCTTACTGGAAGCAATCAAATCAAAATGTTCCCATACAGGGGAGGATCGCCTTTTTCGCGCAGGTTCCATCGCTAGCAACGGACAAGGCTCGAAAAAAGATTGCACTGTTGCGCACAGGTGTAACAAGTACAGGAGCCCGAAATCCACAAAATCTGAGATAACAGGCGATCGCCATTGCGTTTTCAAACCTATTATACCGTAGTCTGTCCTGTGTTTGCAATGCGCGCCAAACATCGGACTACTCCCAAAGTGTTCACGTGATTCAGCCGGCCGGCGAGGCTTCAGACGTCACTTCCGGGTTTTGCCCGGAAAGACGAGCGCCTCCCATTACTCGACACAAGCTTCGGAGCCTCGGCCTATTTCGCCCCATCACTACTTTTAAGCTGTTTGACAACGCAGTTGTTGTTTACTGTAAAACTAAACACACAAGAATAATTACATATATTGTATATTTAGGTACAAAACATCCTTCATTTTTTAAAAACGGGGCTAGTGCTAATACTAAAAGTCAATGGAGGATCCCATTAACGTGCTTACTGAAAATTGACTTTGGTTATTATGTTCCTTCAAACAACGACTATTCACACACAAACACATACACAAGGGTAACATAACACTACTCAAAGGCACATCCCAATCTATGAAAAAGGAGTTAGAATTCTAGAGTTCAATCGCAATTTTCTCCTGTTGTCATTTTGTATGTACTGTACTCCATGCATGCACAGCACCACACTGCGCGTGAGAGGCCAACACGCACAAGAAACAGCCAATATTTGTTTTCATTTTTTTGAAAATTGCTATTTTTTAGTATCTTCTTAATTTCCTTTTTTTTTCATCATTTATTTTCTCATCCTTTTCACTTATATTTTACGTTGCTTTTTCGTGGATTCAAGGAATCTTCCTTTCCTCAAAATTCTGCCCAAATTGTAACACCGCCACCACCAAAAGCTCGTCCTGGTGACAACAGTGGCTGATGCGTAGCGCTCTCCTTGACGTTTCCAACATCGTTGGCCGGTCATCATTTCTACGCAACATGAATTGGCTTTCAGCAGAGGACAACGCTGAGTCCCACTGGTCCAACGTCCAGCGTGAAGGCTCCCCAGACCGGGCACAGACGATGACGCCTGTGCCTGGTGGTGTGGTCAGGTATCCTTGCAGGCCGTCTAGCACACACACCAAGCTAATGTAATCGGCTTCGAATGGTCTGATGTGACACTTGGGTGCCTCTCACCTCCCTTATATATGCCTGGAGTTGAGAGGCATTCATCATCTGGTTTCTCAGGGCATTGTTCATAATTTAGCGGTCATCAGCATGGAATGTGGCCAAATGACATCCATTTCTACATCTTTCTGTGACTCTTCCAGTCTCTCAGTATCTCTGTTGCAAATTGCTGATGACACTGTGACAATCTAAACTCAATGGCCACTTCCATCTGAGAATGTCCTCTTGAAAAGCATCACAACGGCAAGGTACTGTTGATCCATTGTTAGGCATCGTCTTGGGCTCATTGTGTGTGTGTGTGTGCGCATGGATCCTCGACCACGCAAAACTATGACATTGTAAACATATATCCCAGCACTTCAACTAAAGCTCTAACATCTCCAATCCATCTTGATGGTTTTATTTAAATTCGGATGCTGTGGAATACAACGAGACAAATACATATGCTGTATCTTCATTCATGGATGGAGACATCTGGGAAATATGGTAGTGAGTAAATCAAATTGTAACTTTCAGGTGAGCTTATGATTTGCCTTTCTTTTTTTGAGGCGGTTCTTAAGAGCGAGAAGGTCAATGTAGAGGATCTGATTTAGGACAGCAGAGGCACAGAGTAATCCACCATGTAAAGCTCCAGCCATGCCATTACAGAACACATCCTGACCTGCAAAGGCACACACACACACACACACAAAAAGTTAGCAGATACTGTACATTACAATTACAGACCTGTATGAAACTGACCAAAAGTTTTTTTGCTGTTTCTTTGCTTTGCGCACCTGTTAAGTACAGACCACTGATTGGAGTTTGTGGTCTGGTCCTTGCAACCGTTTCTGGGGTGAAGCGCTCCAAATTGTGTTCAGCACCATACATCTCACCTCTCGGTGCACCCAAATAATGTACATTAGTCAGAGGGGTGGCTGCATCAATCATAACCACCTGCAGACAAAAATACGCACACACAAATGTTGGTAAAGACATAGAATATTATTCAAACTGGTCGATCTGAAAGGAAAAGCAGCAAATATAACATCTGAAGAGAATATGAATACATTTACTATAAAAGATGCATTTAGTGCATAGAAGCAAGCAAATAGTGAATGCATATTAAAATTAAGTAACGAATGTGAGGTAGACACATAAATATAGAGTACAAAGATAAGCACACACTTTGTCTTGTAATTGGGGGAAGATGGTTATGGCCCAGTTCAGCATCTCCTGAGACATGCTGTTTTTTAGATCCAGGTAATCCTGTCCTCTCTTGCCCAGCTTTGTCCCCTCCCATTCTTCAAACCACTCATAGCGAGCCATGGTTAACAAAGTCATACAGGACTTTCCTAAATGGAGAAAAGGTCATGAATCACAGGTACACATTTTCTCGTGCGTTTTTGCATCTGCAGCGTTTGGAGAAAAAAAAATAATGCTTTCAAATCACATTTATCGAGTTTTGAAGGATTATTGACGCCATAAAGCTGCAAAATGATAACAGCAGCTTTCACAGCAGCAATCACAAACCGCCGACCTCCAGCATGACCCCTCGAAGCACACAGGAGTGCATTGTGTGTTTCCCCCACCCCTTTGTAACTCCCTAAAGACAATAAAAAGCAGGAGATGAGCGCAACATCTCAGAATTATCCCGAGACTGTAATGGTTTGCAAATCTCAGGTAGGTCCAGAGCTGTTCCGAGATTGTAAACTATTACATTTTTTGCACCACTCTCCTCGCGAGAAAGACAACTCTGCTTGACTCCTAGTCTCTCTTTGAGATTTAAAGTTTGTCTTAAGAGTCTGATTGGCTGCTAGACCTGACAATACTCTTGATGACACATTCATTCATATTACTTATGTGCGTGCAAATAGAACACCGCACACATCCCACAATGCACTGCATCAAATGTAAACAACACAAGTTTGGCAGGGTAGAAAATTTGCCGCTTATTTAAGAAACCACCACAATATCGGAGTGAGTGAGAGAACATGCACGCCGTTCATGAATTGGGTTTTGCATTCCAGTATTTTTACACACCACACTGAAAGTTACCTGGTTGCCGGATGTTAGATGTGGGGTCTTTGGCAGATGGAAAGGTGATGAACATCATAGGAATGTTTCCCAGGACTTCTTCTCTGCTCAGCGAAGAGTATCGTTCCATTCTTCACACATCGTTCAAACACACCCACATATTAATTAAATCCAAAATGATACAAATTGAGACCAAAATAGTTTAAGTTTACCCATACTACAGTGTTAAAACAATAAATACATGGCTGTGGCGAACTGTGCTATTGTATTTATACCGATAAATGTTGCTTTGTCCTTACTTGTGCAGCGCATTAACTGCCAACAACATGATGACCACTTGCAGGATCTAAGGTCTTGTCTTGTGTTTGTCAGCCCCAATCCCTTGTGTGTCCTAGGTACCCCTACCTCTCGATTATTCATTCATTCATTCATTCATCTTCCGAACCGCTTTATCCTCACTAGAGTCGCGGGGGGTGCTGGTGCCTATCCCAGCTAACTTCGGGCAGTAGGCGGGGGACACCCTGAATTGGTTGCCAGCCAATCACAGCGCACACAGAGACGAAACAAATGCACACCCACACTCACACCTAGGGACAATTTAGAGTGTTCAATCAGCCTGTCATGCATGTTTTTGGAATGTGGGAGGAAACCGGAGTACCCGGAGAAAACCCACGCAGGCCCGGGGAGAACATGCAAACTCCACACAGGGAGGATGGAGCTGGAATTGAACCCTCTGCACTGTGAAGTCGATATGCTAACCACTGGACTACCGGGCCGCCCGCCTCTCGATTAGTGCAGCCAAATTAGTTCCTCACCATAGCTATCATCAATCCAGTTCATTCGTGGGTTAGGGAACTTCAACATGATTAATTTTGGTTCATTCATTTCATCAGTATTTATTTAGGTTGCACTAAGGCAGCGGAGGTGGCCCGGTGGGCCAGTGGTTAGCGCATCGACCTCACAGTGCAGAGGTACCGAGTTCAATTCCAGCTCCGGCCTCCCCGTGTGGAGTTTGCATGATCTCCCCGGGCCTGCGTGGGTTTTCTCCGGGTACTCCGGATTCCTCCCACACCCCCACCCACCCCAAAAAAAAGATGCATAGCAGGCTGATTGAAAACTCTAAATTGTCCTTCGGTGTGAGTGTGAGCGCGGATGGTTGTTCGTCTCTGTGTGCCCTGCGATTGGCAGGCTACCGGTTCAGGGTGTCCCCCACCTACTGCCTGAAGACGGCTGGGATAGGCTCCAGCACCCCCCGAGACCCTTGTGAGGATAAGCGGATCGGAAAATGGATGGATGGATGGATAAGGCAGCGGCACTCATGAGTGTTTACTCCAACCTTGTCCTGTTGTGTAAAGTGTGTTCCCACCTGTATTAGTACTTGCTTGTCCCCCCCCCCTCCCCATGATAGTATTTAAAAATGTTATAAAATATTTATTTATTCCATTGGGACAGTATACATTAATCAACACAACAGTGTAAATGCGCCAGACTTAGCATACAAAAAGTACTCGCTTGTCATCATCCCCCCCCCCCCCCCCCCCCCCCCCCC
>CAAKHF010008239.1:8312-25623 GCA_901007745.1 Hippocampus kuda
AATAAAATCATCTGCATCCAGATGCATTTAAGTAGATGGTGCAGCAACTTATATATATATATATATATATATATATATATATATATATATATATATATATATATATATTTAAATCCAGATAATTCTATTGTGTGCAGCCACTTGACAAAATAAAATGTATTAAATTCAACTCACCGTTTTTTTTCATTTGTAGTCAGCTGAGTTTCCATTATTTTCATCGTTGCCTAGGCTCTATTAAGACAAGAAAGCAAAATAAATAAATAAATAAAGGATTAGACAGCCCGACAACTATTAATGATGTAGTATAACACACATACTATAAAACAAACACCAAGTGCAGCACAGAGGAAGGGTTGAAAGCAACTTAAATCTCATCTAAACGAGAACAAAATCAGGAAATTTTGGTATCATGCAATGAGTGATAAGATTGGTCTAATTAGCTTTGAGAACAGTTTCACAGTTAGTGCAAATTAGAAATTTCAGTGTGCATTGATATATTGTACGGTCACAACTCAAGCTCCGATAATGGTAGCCATTTTATGCAGACGATAAAACGTGCTTGTGAAAATGATGACATTGTCTGTATACATGTGTTGCTCTGCCATTTGTGTTCAAATATATGCCTTTTTTTTAGGTTTGGGTTATACCTATGGTATTTGTTAGCCCATCTATGGCATTTTGCATTAAGCCAGGGCACCTGCTTAATGTAAAGTCTTTGTTTCCCTTCCACTTGAAGCCTCTTTTTTCTGCTTATTGTGAAATGGGATGAGTTCAGTGCCACTATACACAACTGTGCTCATATCGCAACATTTTGCCCACAACTCAAAGCAAAACTTTCTTGAAAAACTTGTAAGCCGGATCACGCATATCTCAAAGCACCACTGTATAATGTTCTTGACAGAGATTTATACTCAACTCAGACATCAACGACTTGTAATACACCCAATATGTACGGTGTATGAAACTTCTGTTTACGTGCATAAAATGTACAACATTCTACGGTACAAACGGTAATTTATACAAGATACCTTACCCAGGGATTCCTAAATGGTAAAAGTCATATTTTAGTGAAAATTCTTTTTTTTAAAGGTGAAAGTCTACACTTTTATGACAAATCCATAAAGGCATGTGGATTTTGGAGATAAAAGATGAACGAAGTGCCGCTGCGGTGTGCAGCTGTCCAACATCAACAGACAGGATGCAGACAAGCAGACGGCAGAGCATTGGGGCCAATGTTTTATCACCCCTGGAGCACAAAATGATGCCTGCGCCAGTTTACAATGTTGTTCCACCTGATAGCCGACGCTGGATGGCTAAAGTGTGTGATTTGATGATGGTGCTTGAGCACATTAGGCACACACTGCAGTGTGTTTGCTCATCCAATCACCAGCAGGGAAAGTTAATGGCATGAGAGGAGCTGCTGTTTGCCAAACACACCATTGATTGATAGCCCAGAGTGCCTCAATGCCTTTGTATAACTACACGACAGCACAGTATAGTATAGTGCAGTAGTTGTGTAGTACAGGACTTGTGTAATGCTGTGTAATATGGAGTCACATGGTATGCATGGTTATAGTTTTTCCAGTTATTGTGTTGTGCAGTATAGTGTAGCATAGCAAAATACAGTATGGTACAGTATTGTATTCTGTAGTGTCGCATTTTACAGTATGCTATAGTGTAGTGCAGTGTAATATAGTGTAGCTAGTACTGTAGAGTATAGGGGTTGTGTCGTATAGGACTTTGTGGTAATTCTGTAGCCTAGCATAGCATGTTATATATGTATATGTAATATTGTAATAATGCATCGTTTAATGTGTTGTGTAAATGTGGTTGTATACAATGGCAGGCTCATTGGCTGTAAGATCAAATTCTGCTTTGACAAAAGTATTTGTGTAACCAAGTTGTGGTTTGGAGAAGTGTAAAACTGCAATTACACATCAGGTAAGGTGATTAATTATGATGAATAAATCACACACACAAAAGGCAGCAAGTTATCATAATGTTGGATATCAAGCAAAATCACTACTGCCCCCAGTATTTATTTATTGAGACTTTAGCATGTGTTGGGAGATTTCAGCTCATCGAGTCAATATTTTGTTCCTTTTGTTATCGTTGACACGAACAATGAGCAAGCACCAGCATGTGTGTCGTCGTGTTGCTGCACGGCACCATGTGGCGAGCCTGACATTAAATCATGAATTGTGCTTGTTTGCATGTGTACGTACGTGTGCGTGTGTGCGGGCTTATTGATCGGCTTACACAACTTTATAGCACTCCGCTGTAAATGTCATGTTTTTACAGGCTACTGTTTGATATAAGCGCGATTAATGTATTTGCTCGCCAACGCAGAATCTGAGCAAAGTCCCGCCATTACTCAGCAATTAAAGAGGCCTCCAAATAACTAGATGGCTGCCTGATGTGGCCGAGTACACAATACGTGGGAAGCCACAAAACCTCGACCCCACCACTCCATCCTGCACCATCTTTACTGTATGCGGCATTAAGTCACTTCCTCTCATATTTAATGTCAGCCGACATTTTTGTTGGGTGTGGTAATTTATATCTGAGAAGTCACCAACGTAATTGAACCACTTGTAGACAAATGTACCTCTCATTCAAATAGACTCCTCTTTTATATATATATATATATATATATATATATATATATATATATATATATATATATATATATATATATATATATATATATATATAGGTTTTCTTATCTTATCTTATATATCTTTACTAACCAAAACAGCAGCACATACCAGTATATATCATTCATATGAAGTCCGGTCCCGTACGACTCATTTCTTGCCTCTACACTACCACTCATAATTTCACTTTGGAGGAATGGATGGATTTTATAATTCCAACTGAAGTCCAATGCATGGAAGTCTGTTTCAGACTGCTTCCATAGTTTGGCCCTCTACGGAGGTACAGCTCCTCTAAGTGGTTCAACTGTGCAACTGTAACTACATCCAGTTTATTCCAGACAGTACTGCACCAAGCTAAGGGTAAAACCTAATTTTACTGCATGACTACATTGATAGGATTTTTTTTAAACAGTAAAACGCTTCCATTGGTGCTAAGCTGATTCAAAGTGCATTTAAAAAAAAGAAAAAAGAAAAAAAAGAACAGCTGCTCAAAAATATCAGTCATGTGGAATATGGATGATGAACCGTGATATGGTGGGGGAACACTGTCTTGTTATTCGCCATAAGCAATGAAGGATGAGTGTACATTCCTGAATAATTTGCATGACGGTGAGTATGTCAGGGACGTTTTATTTTAAGCATAAAAGTTCCAGTGTGATGTCAAAGGCTCCTGGGGAGAGCAGCAGATGAGAGTATTGGTTTTGTGAATATGCATGGCTCTCTGCATTAATTCATGCATTAATAGGATGAGCAAATGTCAGCTTTAACGATGGAAGAATACAGATATGATAACATGCCTGTAGCACGAAAAGCTGAGCCTTACATGCACTTTCAAAATGCGCCTAAATACAAGCAAGGCAGTAGAAGTAAAACAATTACAGCAAGTTGTGTGCATAATGAAAGCAGGAAAACTAATTCATAAGCTGTATTGCAGTGCCATCTAAGGATGCAAAGTAGAATTGCAACGATTTACAGCTAGAAGTCAAGCGTTCGTCCTGTTCAAACCAACCGCCATATCACACACGTGACCGCAACCAGAGCTGTTTTTAAAATAAATATTTCATAATGTTAGATTATTTATACATTGGATCTTATTTATCCTGACAACAAATTTTATTCTGGTTATATTAGGAATTCATTCTATTCTTCTTCTTCATCTTATGATTCAAATGTCTGAATGATACAATGTTATTCTAGTGATGTTAGGATTTAATTCTCAAATAGTTTTTTTTCCCTGTAAAAATGTGGTTTGCAACAGTGTGATTTTATTCTATGAACCATTCTGTGACATTCCAAAAATTATTGTAATGTTTTGATTATGTTCTGGTAACAGAACAACTTTATTTACATAATACTACATCTATGACCTAATAAATGAAACATTGAACAAAATCTCATTTTCTTACTTCAGGTTATCATTTGCATGTATGTATTTTAACTGATCACAGTAATTTTATATGAAGTGAAAAAACTTCCAAAAAAAGGTCACAGTATTTGGAACTGAAATATATGGTCTTGCATTCTAAATTAAATCAACCAAAGAATTATTTTCACTCAATGTCTTTTGCATTATCACTCTCAAAACCTAAATTGAGTCTCAAACCATACAAACTAAAATGACAACTCTTAAATCTTAAAGAAAGCGAGGACCTCCCCAGCAAATGCGTAGACTCCACACATAACTACCCGTCGGCTGGATCGAAGCCCTAAAAGAGGGTCATTTTTGGCCCACGTGCCGCACGTTTGAAATGCCAGATCTTGATGGGTTTTGTTTGTTTTTTAATGACAGTCCCTGAAATGTCTGAAACCAGCATTCACAAAAGATTGTATGTGCTGCTCCTGACCACCAGAGGTCAGTGTTGTCCTGCCTGCTCCGCTTTATCGCCATCACTTCGGGCGTTTCCCCAACACATTCCATCAATGGCTGGTAACATTTTCTTCTCAGTCAGTACACACAGGCTGACACTTAGGCCAGTGCCTTTTGGAGCGAGGTGATGTCACTCCGAATAAATAAATGCCAACTAACGCTGGTGGAGAAGGTAGCTGCTGAGTCGGCACATTTCCTTCTTCTCTTTGTACTGCAGGGATTCAGAAAGAGTGGTCGTCAGCTGTTTGTTGTTGTCAAACAGGCGGCGCAAGGTTTGAGCAAATTGAATCTGGGGAGCTAATGTGGAGCGGGAGTATTGATGAAAAGTGACATGGATTGAAGAAAACTTGAGAACTGAAGGGAATGACAATATTGGTACATTGCACGTTGAAGTTAAACACCGTAGACAAGCTTCGAGTCACACTGAGGGCGTATTGGATTTTGACCGGTTTGTTCACTGTTGATGCGTTCGTCTACAAGTGCCAGCTTGATAACACTACTTGACATTTTAATGTGGAGGGGATGATGACTGTATTTGACCAATGCTCACACGAACGACAGCAACTCCAAATTATGCTATTAGCAAAGTGTAGTTTAGATCACGAGTGAAAAATTTGAATATGCCCTACGAGATGCATTGTGCTTGGAGGAAATAGAATGGGCAAAATGCTCTTCCATCTTGACCATTCATTGTCATAAAAATATTTCCTCTTTTTTTGTTGAATATTGACACGTGATGGAAAATTACATTTCTGTTTCACGATTTTACTTTGTAATATGACATTAGAAGGACAGACGTGGCAAATATCTGAAATATAGTAAGACATTATTGACATGCAATTTTAGAGCATGTGATGTAAACAAGGTGATCTTCCATTTCTGTCCCCCGCCCCATGAAAATTTTACGACATGGAAACCTTTATGATGATGCAATTGTGACAGGTCTACCGTTTGGATAAATTTGTCACAATTAGTTTTTTTATCGTTCACGGTGTGATCTTTTTCAGCCCGGGACTAATCTTGTTCAGAACCTGAGCACAGCAACAACAAAAACATTTGTTCTTATGCTTGAGCATAATGTGATAATAAATGGGGACGCCTTGAAGCGCCGATCTGTTTAAGGTGCATTTGATAGCCGCTTCAAAGCATTTCATCTTCATGATGTATATTATTGCAGGTTTGGGAAGTCAGAATGTGATCTTTCACATTTCAGGACATCCACATCCTGTTTACCTGAAAGTGAAATGTGAAATTGAATAATGAAATGATAGTACTAATGAATGCATGCGCTGCTTTGGTTTAAGTGTTTTTGTTCCATGTGCAAGCGGAATGGTCTGCAACAGGATATTTACTTTTTTTTTTTTTTTTTTTGCCTTTAAGCAACAGGGAAAGGCCAACGTCAGCCTTGTCATGAGTTGTTGGAACTGGAATGGATGAGTGGCCCCCGGCTGTTTATTGCGTGTGTGTGTGCATGCGTGCGTGTGCATGTACGGGTAAGGATTAGCACTATATACAGTATATACACAAGCATCCACACTGTCCATTCATGTTGGTCACTGTGTCAGAGCATGCCTGTCCTCACGGTATCATAAATTGCAGTCTTGGCCCTGAGGCTGGCGCGGGAGCACATGTCAGACCTCAACTAATCATCGTGATTGGTCGAATGCACGGCTTGCGGTGGAGGTAGCTTTCGAGTCTCGACAAATCATAACATTGATCACACGGTACGTACATAGGCGGCCGTAGATGAAGGCTCCAGTCAGGCCCAGAAGTATTTTGAACCGCGATGCTTTTTGGCTTTGGATGGTCGTCAGGGCCGACTCTGGGTATTGGCGAAGCAACTGGTCACCTAGGGCGCCATCTGCTTGTGGGAGGGGGTAATTGCTGTAAAAAAACAAAAAAAAACCCCATGTTATTTATACTTGGTTGATATGCCATGTGAGAATTTTCCCGCCATGTGTGTGCTGCTTCTCTGATGAATTATATGATGTCGTCATCAAACATGTAGTATCATAAGTGAGCACAACCTTGATACTTTTCTGTGAATCTCAGCAAAATGGCAAATCGAAAGAAAGTTGCGTGTAATTCATTGTCAAGCAAATTCACAAAAGATCATTTTATAATAAAAATAATATTTTATTTGAAGCGCCTTTCACAACACTCAAGGACACTTTACAGACAAGAGCAAACAATAAAACAAATAAAGAATATATAAAACCACAGATAAAATTATAAGTAAAAGAGGTAAATTTAGGTGGGATAAGCCAGTCTGAATAGGTGAGTTTTGAGCTGGGTTTTGAATGTGGGAAGAGAATCAATGTTGCGAATATTGGGTGGAAGTGAGTTCCAGAGTTTGGGGGCAGAGCGGCTGAAGGCTCTGCACCCCATTTTCCCCTGAAAGAAAAAGACATTGGAGATGACGCATTCACCTCACTGCAGACAAAATGCTTAAAAGTGAACACTTGCTGTGTTTTTCACTGAGGTGAAAAAGCAAATGCATTATGCAAAACCATCGCAGGCGCGACAGATGTGCGAATTGCCTTTGAATTGACTTTTGAGGATGACAAGACATGAGTGCAATTCGACACGCTGGGTTTACACTGCAAGTCCATCCATCCATTTTCAACACCGCTTATCCTGAAGAGGGTCACGGGGAGTTGCTGGAGCCTATCCCAGCTGACTTCGGGCGAAAGGCAGACAACGCCCTGAACTGGTTGCCAGTCAGTCTCAGGGCACATAAAGGAACAAACCAGCATTCACACTCACATCCACTGAGCGAGAACCTGATCCCACGCTGCCCGCATACAAGTCACACCACTACACCACCAGCGACTTCACACTGCAAGTCAAAGAGTCCAATTCCAATGAAAGCGATTTCTTTACTGTCCATATGCATTTCCGCGCCCGTTTGTAGTGACTCACGGCTCTGTATACGGAGATGGAACATCTGAAACAATCCACATGCACATATGCCTAAATTGCACATGAATGAATCCGCAAGTGTCAACTTTGCGCAGTGACAAGATGAAAGAAAGCATCATAGTCTATGCTACAGGTATATAAATAAAACAAATGTTCACCATGACATTGTTTAGTTGGCCTGGGCTCAGTCTTCCCCTGTTGCTTTTTAAATGAGGGTAACCTCCACATTTATTCCAAACCGAATCTGTTGCGCTTTGTGGAACTAAGACGTCACAAGAAAAAGAAAATAATAAATTAGTGTCAAGGTACAATGTTGACATGATCCATCTTGAGATTAAACACTTTGAAGGTCGGGGAAAAGATATGTTTACCCCAGGTTGTTAGCAGAAGTTATTTAAGTCTCGCAACATTTTTTAATGAGTTTGAAATGATATAATACTGCTTACGATCAATTCTTAAAAAAAAATCCTTCTTATAGAGACGATGAGCATTCTTATGTTTTTTTTTTGGGGGGGGGCAGGGGGAAGGAATCATTTTCCTGGATTGTCATGTAATAAAATTTGTTTTGTTTGATTGGTGTAATACTGTTTGGCATCAACGTGTTTCATAGTTACAGCCGCACAATTTAACCACTCAGAGGAGTTGTACACACCAGTTACTGTACAGAAGGCAATAATTAGTGTTACTTGACTATATTAATTATTAGCTGATGGCTACTTATGTTCCAAAGACAATCGAATGACCCTCGATTGATTTATTGCCATCATTCATTAAGCGGCGCAAATAGTTGAGATGTCACAAGCGGACTCCTGCTACATTGCTCCTTTCCCTCACTTGCATCTTTGCACATGTGAGATTTTCTGCATTGCTTCATGCCAGGGAAGGAAGACACAACCACTTGTGACAGGCAAGACGTTCCTTTGGGAAATAGCACACCCAGGGCAGCGCTGAGTTGCCGTTCTTCGACAACGACGAAGCTTGACGAGGGATCTGCTCGTGAGGGCACCACTGGGTCAAATTCAGGCAGAATGAATGTACATAATGTTGTCTCTGTTTTGCATGTAATTCAATATGGAATATGAATATGGTATATTCAATCTGACATAGGTGACGTGTGTACCTTGTATTCACCTGCTGCAACACACACACACACACACACACACACACACACGACTTTTACTGCAGAGTTACAGCCCGATGGATAGCGAGGTCACAAAGTTAATTAGGATTCATCATATCATATCATATCTAATCTAATAACGCCAGAATATGAAACACACGCACACGCATTGTCACTCAACTGGCAGGGAACGAAATAAAAATGCATTTAGATAACGCATTAAGGTAGTTCCGTGCAGACGCGTAAACATACAGTAATTGGTGGTACCTTTCGAGACTGCGGGGAAGGCAGAGAGTCAAGCCGCCGATAATGATTGAGCGATTTTAAAATCTTATCCTAGTAGAGAATCAGGGAGGGTTTGAGAGCTCGGTTGAAGGTGCAACATATTGTAAAATCATTAAAAATAATAATGCTTGTGGAGGCTCTCAGTCGTACAGGAAAGTTCCATCGAAGAAGACTGACGGAACCCTTTCTTCGATAAAAATAATAATAGAATATAAAATAAAAACGCAATGACACTCAGTAGGTGTCATTGCGTTTGGCCAGTATAAAAAGGCCAAACTATCAGAATTTGGATTGGAATTATTTAAAGGGGTTATAAAACGAAAATTTGACCTTTTAATTGCCTGTATCAAAATAGGTGGGTCTATGGCGTGTCTGCGTACCACTCAAGTGAGGAATTAAACATTCAGATAAATCTTTTAAGTGCGTACATATAGAAGAGGTGTTCTGCCACCCAAGATATAATTCGCTAGGTTGGTTGAAGATCCAGAGCCATTTTCAAGCACGAGTCGAAACAGTCTGAAACGACCTCATGCTGAGGCGCTATGATGTAGAAACACGCACATGCACCAAATGTGCGATGCTCTGTTATCATTTCAGAGCCACAAGATAAGGAGAACTGCATTGCGTGTTGCTGAATGCCCAGATTAGCGTTAGCTTCAGATAAGCGGCACATATTTGATTACATGGGGAAGCTGTTGACGCGGTGGTGCTCCGGGAATATTTGCGTTTGGTTTTGTGTCACAGTGAACGTCATATCTTCAATATTGTCCCCCTGGCTGGCAAGAGGACGAGAACCAGCCTGGTGAACCGAACGCAAACAAGTCATACTAAAAACAGTACCTTTAAAGCTTTTGTGGAGAGGACAGTTTGATAATGAATTGGATTATTTCTTAATCCATTATTTGATATCATAGCATTGTATAGCTCACTGAGCCACTTTACATGTACCTGTATTGTTATCATCAGTTTGTGATTCCCATTGGCACTACTGTATTCTCATTACCGGCATAAATCCCGCACAGCAGTTGGCAGAGCTCTGCACAGAGGCGGGTTCGACCCAATGTTGGTAAATTCACAGATGAGTGTACGCGAGAGTGAGGGCTGCACCACTTTGGGAATGTTCATTGCTGTCCTCACTCATGACCAAACAAAGCGGATACTTTCCCTTCCTTTAAATTTGGTGCACTAGATGCGAATTACAGTCTCGACCTGGTCTATATATAATAATATACATAAAATACAATTTAGAGGATTTGAAGGCGTGTTGTTCATGCTTGACATCCACCATGCACAGCCACAGAGCTCAGAACCTGTCGCCTGTGCCGTGATCAATTTCACCAAAATCGTGTTCGACCAGCTGGGCCAGTATTTAGACATGTTTTTTTTTAATGGATTGTTATTTACATCTCATGAGAAGAAATTAAGCAGGTAGAAATTATACAACAAATCAAAAACAACACTGCTTCACGAGCATTTTTTTTTTTTAATTTCAAAGGGGTTGCTTGTTGCCCTACGTGAGCATCACTAATGTGATCAAAAAAAGATGACCCGCAACTGTGAAGATGACCGCATGTAAAGCAAGGCCATGTCTGCATTAATTCAGTGTTCATATGTACAATATACATCCCTGATATTCATTAAAGCAGAGGTGAGTAAACTGTACAATAACACCTTGAAGGTGAACTCATGTAGAAAGGATGAATGTGGTTGGTGTCATGAACAAGTCAAAGGTGCGTCTGGATCAGCTATTTTCGGTTGGGAAGCATCTTTAAATAGTGCTACGAAAACAGTCAGGGAGGTTACAAAATTCCATTTTTTAAAGTCCACTCATGCCTTACTAAATGTATGGGGAAAAGGCCATTAGTAGTATTTGAGGGTTTCGTGATTTGAAGCTTTTTGTAACAGTTTTTGATATTTTTTTTTGTTTGTATCAACAATTCCTAAATTTAACTCAAACTTGTAATCCGGGCACCTGTTTGAATACATTTTCGAGGATATATTTGCAGTGCCTGAGGATTAGAACAAAATCTTCGGGGAAAGTCATGAATTGAACATTTAAGACTAACCACGGAAAACAGTGAATATTTAATACCCGCTCTAAATTCCAATAAGATGTCTGGTATCCAGCCAAATACTTTGTAAAGCGAATCAAAGTGTCTTACTATGAAAAACCATCGGCCCAAATTGTTCTTGCAGACCAAATTCATCTGAAACGCAACAAAGACGTGCAACTGTACACTACGGTGTAAATGAGTCATTCAATCCTCATTTCAAAATGGTCAGAAAGAGCTTGTGGCAGCAAGGACGAGATGAGCGAGGTTTAGGCTGAATGCCCTCAGGGGCCACAAAGCAGCATCAGGCTTCAAAATGTTCAGCTTTACAGTGCAGTGACCAGAAGTAACGACTAATGTTGAAAGGCAGCGAGGGGGAAGACTTTCGAGCATTTTGTCATCTGGGTTTACAAAAGTAGACTTTTGTTTAGCTTTTAGACCACACTTTTCTTGACGTTTTAGGTCAAACTGTTCCGGTTGTAGGAGTGCTACTCTAGTGCCACTTCTGTGAGGGTACCAACCAAAATTTCTACAATCGCTAATGGGTGAAGCAAAACCCTTGAACATTTCAACATACAGTACATGGCCTGTTAAACAGAAAAGTAGGAATAGAAATAATTCAATTCAACATTTAGCTGTTGTCGCTCCTGTACTATGGTACTGGTACACAACATCAACAAATAGCTGCGAACAGAGGGGACATAGTTTCCAAACTCAACAACTTGATTGCTAGTTTTAGTAACTTTTCCCAACTGCTCAAGTGACTTTTTTTTTTTTCTTCACAAAAGCGTTTGGCGAGTCCCACTCAGAAGCAGATATAACCGGAATAATTTTCACATTGTTTTTCCACTGTTGTTGGAAAAGAAAGAGGTCCAACTGAGATGCACAGTCAATCACGCTAAATGATGACGAAGATATGAACAACGCTATATGAGGAAAAAAGTGTGAGGGACCTAGAAATTCTGCGGGCATACAGCGTTGTCAAGATTTACAGAAAAAACATATCACAGCTTTTAATTGACGCAAAACTAAGGACTACTGCACTGAAATTCTTGACATATTTCCAGTGGAAACATTCAGAGGCGGACGACTTTATGGTTTCTATTTATTCCAAGCTACCGGGGCGCCACGTGGAGGAAAAATAACCTCATTCTTAAAAATCGTCTTAACTTGGGTTTTTGTAATCGGTATATTGTCTTCAAAAGCTGAGAGCTGGTGCTTTTCATAGTGGAAATGTCCTCTCATGAGACTTTTTAAAGACGAAGCATAGCTTGATTGGCCAGCCAAGTCTGTGAAGTGCCGACCATTGTGTTGAGCTTTCTATTTGAAGACAATCCGGTACTTTAAAGGAGATAAAACATATATATACATTCGGTAAGACACGCGAACTATTGCAACATCGACACAACGAAGGTAGTCTGTATGGCTTTCTCTGTGCATATCCTTGCTCGGCTCCCCGGTAAGTCACGAAGCTGCGCGCTCTTCATTCCCTCTCTCCCCGGCGGCTCTGGCGAGGCGATGAAGTCGGCCGCTCCGTCACGAAGCGTCGTGATAACGTTTATCCTCGTTCTGCACTATTATTATCAACTTACTATAGTTGTCTTTCATATTTTCATCAGCTCCCTTTTGTTGCATCGGCGTCATAGATTGTGACAATAAAGCCTTACTACTCCATTTTGTGTTTCTTGTTCTGCTCTATTGACAAAGCGGAGTTTGGCTGGGTCAAAATCAGAATCTGTTCACACGGACTTGCAAAAGGCTCATGAAATAAGATACGGAGCCTTGATAGCTTCGCCGACACTTAGATAACCGGAGGAAGTAATAACACGTCATTTTGCGGTAACTTGACACCATTTCAGCCAACTGCGAGTATATTTTCAAGACTAATGCTATCGCTGTGTTAGACTTGCAACGTAAAGTTAGCAAGCAAGCCTCCGTACCCTAAATGCGGAAATGATGCGTGCATATGTCGGTACGTTTTGAGAAGTGGTCAACACAATTCTTCATTAAGCGCCTCCATTATTTATTTCTGGAATTTTCGCCTGGTAGTAATAAGAGGGTGCACATCACGCCTCGACTGGCTCGTCATACATTTTAGAGGTTTTGTTAAGATCCAATTTGTTTTCAAATCTTGAAATGTCCTCTCCCCACCTTACCTCTTCGAGCTCTTCCGCCCCGATGCACCTGCCTGCTGCCTCAGGTGTGCGGACCAGACATGATTAGTGGTACCGAGAACTAAGGTGGGGGCTCCGAAGGGATCGAGCCTTTTCCGTTGCCGGTGCCTCTATTTGGAATGACCTCCCACTCAACGTTCGGCAAGCCCCTTCGCTGCCCATCTTTAAAACTCGTCTTAAAAATCATTTTTATTCTTCGGCGTTTGACTAAGCATTTGACCTGATTTCTAGTTTTACTGTTGTTGTGCTTTGTACTGTCTTCGTTATTAATTTCTTGTTTTATTATTTGTATGAATTATTTTTGCTCCATGTGCAAATTATTTAGCAGAACATAATGTAGGGCTGGTGGACCCCTGGGGGCCTGGACCCAGTGCTAAACCTAAAATTTGGGAGATTACATGACAAAATAAGTCAAATAAGTAACAATAACCTCAATCCGGGTAAATTGTGTGATAAACTGCAACCATTCAGAAATAACAGCAGAAACCTCAATTCAGAATTCAACCAAAGCTTTCAGGGGGTAAATATTAATTAAAAAAATAATAAACGCAGGAAGTTAAATATGTTCAATATTCAAGTCTCAAATGCAACCACATTAAACTTTTTTTTTTCATGATTACATTAACAGTTACCTCCTAAAATCCCAAGACTTGATAAATATGGCCTATGGGCTACACTTAGCCCACCCCTGCTTGAAAGCATCAAATCGTGAAACAAACATTGATTTTGATATTTACTCAGATGACATGGCAAAAGAAAAGCTCAGAAACTTTTCACACACTCGTCACTCTCTTTGTTTTAATCTTGCTCTTTTATATAGACTGGAAAAAAAAAATGTTTATCCCGAAGAGTGAGAAGCTAAACATCTATGACCAAGAAGAAGAAGAAATTGTGTTACCTGCAAGTGCACCTAACAGATTGTGTGTTGTGATGAAAGGTGACACCGCTCCAAAGCAGTAAACATGCCCATGAATCAAAGTCAACTAAACCTCCTCCTGCTCCTCTGTGTATCTAACATCACTGTGGATTTGACACTTGGGCCGCGGTCGCACAGGAGTCGTCTGGATGAGACGCAACGGATTTGTCACAGTGGTCACATCGCATGTACTTTTTATCTCTCTGTAGGTCTCGTCACCTGTCACTTTCCGCAGCAGCTGCCGCCTCACTGATTGGTTGCATCTCATTACTGTGGCCGGCATGTGGTGGAACAAGATGACACATCATTCTTGACTTGACTTGATCAGATCATCAGATTAACGCAAAAAAAAAAGATCAATTTTGCACTGCTGTTGACTTTTGCTCTCATGCTTGAGAAAGCAGGATTTCTTTTAGGCCAGAATACAAACTGTGAAGTGCGTGTGAGTTCCCGAAAAGATTAGATTTTCACTTGGGAAGGCATCACTTCATCACCAAACCGCCAAATTCTACTTGTCAATCAATTATGTGTCTCTCTTATTGGTGACATCACGAAAGAGATGAAGAACACTCACCGGTACAAGTTGATGGGCAGGGATTTTTACAGTCCCATTAACAGTATACTATGACTTGACAGTAAAAATAAATTCCTGGATCTGTACCTAATCTTCATCATCACCAAAATGGAATGAATGTACAATATCTATCCTAATAGTTATTTTTTTACTGTCAAAATGAGCTATGAGAAATGTCATCAAAACAAAAACAAAAAATAGCTGTGGCCTGTGACATTTATTTGCGCTGAAGTTGCAGGTATGCTGTCCAATTAAAGTATCGACTTCCAAATTTTTATTAGAAATGTTTGTCAAGATAACATTTATTTTTTTTATTTGTGTTTATATTTCGGATGTAGCCTAATCCAAAAGAGCAATGATTTCCAAACTAACTGTCAAGAGCATCACAGGACTACTGTCAGTGTGACCTAGGACCCCAAAAACAGAGAAAATGTATCAAATAAGCTCCGTGACGGATTTAAGGACCTGAAAGCTGGGCCAAAAACTCTTAATTTTATGGGGCATTTGGGTCAGCGAATGTTACACCTCTGGCCATCTAAACACAACCAACAGAAGTAGTTTGGTGCATTGACCAACATTTTCATAATGGACGATTCGGAAGGCCTAGTCTGCTAAACATCCAATTTTAAGAATCAGAGTTGGGAAGATTACATCAGAATGACAAGTGAGCGTCAGCCATGTTAACTCGCTCGCTCATTTGCAAACGAGGGTGGGGCGGGGGGCAGATCGAAAATAGAAGGTCCTGAAGCGAACAGCAAGCACTGCTGATAATCGGAGCTGACATGCGGGGGAGCGAGTGGGGCAGAGGGTGGTGAGGTACACTGGGAAAGCCGCACCTCAGGGTCTCTTGTGTTCATTAGCATGTTGTTTTATTTACAGTTGGAGGGCAAGAGAATAGCCCACTATGAGCGAGATGTTGATTGATGAGAGCACGTGTGCTTGGCAACATCCTACATTTCAGCCAAGATTTTCTCCAGTCTCATTTTTTTGAACCCTTAAGCCCAACACACTTCAGTTTTAACAATTGTTTCAATGTCGGTCATAATAGAGAATTGAGAATAACTGAATAAGGTCAAATAACTAGATGACATATGTGAAGAGGCAGATATAGCAATGTTACATTTTCAATAATGCCGATGTCGGTATTGAGACTTATCTCTGTGCTACCTTTGCTCAGCAATTTGCCATACAGGAAGACCAGCCGGCAATTTCTTTTGTGCTCCGAGGCTTTAATGGATGGAGTAGGGAGGTATTTTTCTGAGGTGGGCAAGAGACGTAACCGCCAGCTCGGGGCCCAATTCTCCCTTTTGTGCACAAGTCCGTTTTTTTAAGCGACTCCAGGAACGTTGTGAATGAAGGCGGCCTTCCAAACGAGGCAGGAACCATTGACAATGGAGGCTATTTGAAAATCATGGAACATTGAGTTTCCTGAGATGAGTGAATGTCACAAAAATAATCTGTGAAAATGACAATAGACACTTTAAATTTGAAAAGGCCTTACAATTTGAAGGGGGCGTTTTCTTTAAAATTCTGCTTGAAATAAAGCTTATACAAGTCATTGAATCAGAACAGAGTGGAAATGAGTGAATGCATGTTTGGAAGCGAATAAAATAATGTGTGCCTTAGAATCTTGACCTCAATTAGCCACATGTGTAACTAAAAAATATGCCCACCCACACACAATAAATTTAAATCAACTGATCAATTTTTTTTTTTAACTCATTCCTACCCCTCAAAGGGAAATATTCAACTGACACTCTGCCATTCCGTATTTTTATGCTTTATGCATTGCTCTAATGTCCAATGCCTTGCAATTGGGCAACGTCTGTTCAAGCATAACAGCATGCAATTTGGGCAAAGGATGACGAGATGGAAGTGTTGGTGCATTGTATCAAAAGGCACCACACATTTCTTTGGTCAGGGAGCGCTGAAGGCCATCTCTTGGCAAAAGGCCACTCACTCTCTGGGCCAAAATCGCCCTTAGATGCCGCTGCCATGGGGAAGTGTGCACGTACCGCCACTTAGCTGAAGCACAAGTGGAGAAGATTACCGACCTACGCGAAAACCAAAATCTCGGTGTAGGCTACCACATGATGCATGCACAAGTGTCTGAACGTGGCCCACCAGCACTCCGCTTAATTTAACTGCGTCGAAGGAAGAAGTGGCTTCTGTGCCCTCTTCAGTGGATGTGCTTTGAGAGCAGCACGGAGCAGATTCAGATGAAGATAAGTAACTAAGTCGACCATTAGTTTTCAAATCCAAGTCTAACTTGTATAACGATCTTGATAAAAACTTGAAACAATCATTTTCCTTGTACATTTTCCATTCCAAATGGTGGTCGGATAAATACATTTGACATCTTTATGGGGGCCTCTTTAAATATATTACGGTAGTAGTACATGTGGCGTAAAGTTTCACTTTCCTGGGGCATTTTTTCCTTCATTCAACCTAAGAAGCACCTAAGAGGAAAAGCCACATATTTCACAGTGAACACCCACATTTAACCGTCGCTCCAGCCTCCACCTCGAGTGCATCTGACATTACGGTGTGTAAATGATAGACTTGGACGGGGGGAATCTTTGCAGCCAGAAAATCTGTATGCCTTTTACCCACAAATGCACATGGAAGAGAATGCAGGCTGATAGGAAATGTCACTCTGAATGGAGAATGAATGCCGCTGAGGCAATTCATGTAGGCAATGACAGCGAGACCTAAAAGGGCATGACGGGGGGGGGGGGGGGCCCC
>CAAKHF010008239.1:25643-39161 GCA_901007745.1 Hippocampus kuda
GGGGCTCCCGATCAGAACCTGAGCGGTGTTCTGTTATTGGACACCGCACCACAATACACAGCATGTTCAAGCATAAGGATGTCCAGATGTACACTTGGCATCGGGTCACTCGAGGCCACATGATAATCGACTTTGTGGTTGCGTCATTGAACATGCGGCCGCACGTTTTGGACACTCGACAATGACAAATTTTCTTTTTCGAGTTAGACTGCAATCACGACTTGAATCATGTCATCGAAAATGTTTTTACGCTCATAATTACAACTGCATGCATGCAAGGTTATGATTTCATTCTTGTAATTCAAATGCCATTTTTCAATGTATTTATGACCATTTGGCTTGAGTCTTTTCTTTACAAAATGGCCCTTTTAAATTTAAAAGTCTATTTTTTTAAGAGTGCGTTGCTGCAATCGGTGACATTAACAGCAGTATGATTTTATGACTCAAATCCTTATTTACTGAAAACTAAATAAACAGAAAGATGCACATGATATTGTGGACTAAGATGTACTCCAGAAACATGCACATGGTTTAAATGCTATCAATTAGTCATTTCAACACAATAATTAAATATTCAGAATGAGATCAAGAGACGGATTCCAGTCATGCCAATTGGTTATGAGTATGCTGTGATAAGACAATAACTCCTTTTCGAGGATTGTGATTCAATTAAAATGCTTTTAGTACATTTCCTCAAGGTCATGATGGATATTTAATTGTTGGCTGTGATTGTTGTGTCAGTGGATGAGGCCACTTAGATTACAGAACATCAACTCTATCAGCCATCTTGGTTGAAGTCTTCTAAGTGGGTTTCAACTTTCCTCAGGGCCTTGGAACCTGCGCAAGACGACCGTCTGTTTTGATTCTGGGAAACCCGGATCAATAATTTACAGCATCTTCTGCTTTTTTGAACATTGTCAGGCCAACAGTACCCAACAGTTTGACTGTACTATATTTTCATTCATCGAGGCAGCACTTCCTCACCAAACTGCCAAATTATACCTGTCAACTTATTTTCAGATCAGTGCAAACAACTCACATTTGGCCAAACACAAAGTACGACAAAGCCCAAAACAGCATTTTGACTGAGTAGTAAAATTATAAACTGGCATGGCTACCTTTATAAGAAAAAATAAAAGAAAGTGTGTCAGTTGAGCACAGACCTCTGCGAAGGCCAAGCTGTGAAGAAAATAGGTTGTATTTATTTGCCTTGGCTACTTGGCAGGGGATATACGATATTGTTGCTCTCTTTCGATTTTTCCCCCCTTCTTGCTACCGTAATGATTTCCTCTGCAGCCATCATAAATGGTACATTAAAATTGATATTTAAGTTCTTGCAGCTCCAAATTTGGAACATCGATATTGAGCATAAAAACAGGGTTGGATGTAAAACTCTGATCATGGCAAAAAACAAAACAAAACAAAACATGTCTCCTGTATGGAAATACATTTCAAGTAGAGTCCTTGAGAATAACAAGCGCCCAAACTTTGGAACAATCTTTCCTAGAAGCTCTGAAACTCGGCAAATTCCATGCAATGATTGGAATATCAATTATGTCCTTCCCTTGGTTTTCACACAAAGCGCCCGACGAGTGAAGACAACCTCTGCGGCGCACATGTTAGAGGGTGGATTACATCTGTTGTGCTTTGCTTTATCGTGAATTTAGATGGAACAAAATCTCGATCGTCCATCGACATCAAAGACAAGTCGGAAATGTCTCAAATAAAGTATTCCCCTTTAATCTCTGTGATATAGTTACTTAAAAGTGGTACAACGTGCCGACTTTACCAAAAATATGAAAACCAGTAAAATTGTATTTGGGGTGGGGTGGCTTGTACATTGTTGTCGCGAAATTGACTGCTGCGCTGCTCAAAGTACCCGGGGACAGGTTGCTTGAAATGTCACAACTTGGTTAGTTTAAATAATATGACCCCAATGTGTAGTTTCTCTGCTCACAACCTAGAAATTAGACTGGGTAACAGTCCATCATTTTCAAGCAACTACCCAGGGTTACTATCATGTCAACTAGCTTGCAAAAGAGCCAAGCATTCAAGCTAACGTTAGCGTGGCGACTAACTGGCAACCAATTCAGAGTGTGTGTAGTGTGTGCTTTCCGCCTGAAGTCGGCTGGGATAGGCTCTAGCAACTCCCTGCGACCCCCTTCAGGATAAGCCGTGTTGAAAATGGATGGATGGATGAATAATAAGAAAAATAGTAACATCAACCACAATCATAACAGTGAAACAAATTAAAAACTAAAAATACATCTAAAAATGTGAACACATTCATAAAGCCCTTCTTTCATTTTACCAAACAACTGTCTTCTTCTATAACATTGGATTAAGCAATATATTAATATAATAATAATAATAATAATAATAAAAAACATTCACCAAATGAAGAGATGGAAGTACAATTTAATGCGTGTTTACAGGCCACGGGAAAGCACGGTAGTGGATATTTATAGTGTGTAGTCCGAGAAGGATTGTACAGGTCGAAGGTGAACCTGACAGGAAGCAGGGATAACACATCCGTCCGAGAGTTAAGCGGACAGTGCCATGGATTACCGATACCAAAATGCAATAGAGCCACTAATACTACTGGAGCATGCGTTTCATAACCTCGCTCGCACAACAGATCAATAGCAAGACTACCTTGGCTCCCTGCACACATTCTCTTCGTCAGAACTGGTAGTCAAGGGGTCTATATACTATATATCCGAATATATATATTTGATAAAAGTCTTGCCGTGGTTGCAGTTTTTTTTTTTTAAATCATTATTTCATTTGCAGAAACTAAAGGACTGTTGCACCTTTCTCCAGGTTCGAATAAAAATTGAATAACTTAATCTTTTGGTTTTTTTTGCCGAGCAAATTAAATGCTGCTTATTTAATTTTCACTACAGCAAGAAAGGCAGTGGTGAATTGCGCAGCACTGTATTTGAACGAGGACTGAGTGTATAAAGACCAAGAGTATAAATGCCCAAATCATTTTTAGTCTACTATCACAATATCAAAAATAAATTCCTGAGCCATCCAGGGATTGTGCATGCTCACACAATGAAAGATCAAAATGTAAAAGGATGCAAATGCACAACACTTGATTACTAACAAGCACATCTGCTTTCACCTTCGCAACGAGACACACCCACGAGCACGTAGAAGGATTACGGTGGAGAAGCCTGCTATTCGACGTAAGCAACATTCAGCGCTGCCGGAGCTCATTGCTAAAGGCTGCCCCCAAGGCACTTGTGTGCTCACATCACATGCACAAACATCATCCGGTGAATGGATAGTACAGTATATCTATCCGCCCATTTTCTAAACTGCCTATCGTCACGAGGGTCGCGGGCCTGCTGGAGCCTATCCCAGTTTTCTTCAGGCAGTAGGCGGGGTCCACCCTGAACTGCTTGCCAGCCAACTGAAGGATGGATAGACTAGTACACTACATCTTTTGAGTGTATCACACACTCCAAACATGTGGAGTGGTGATGGATGATAGAGATGGAAAATGGAGGAAGAGTACAGATGACGACTTTGGCAATCTCACAGTGTGTACGTGTGTCTGTGTATGTAGTTTTACAGTGTTTTCATTATCAAATGTCAAAAAACCAACAACAGCAAATCCAGCAAGCGTGTGTGTGTGTGTGTGTGTGTGTGTGTGTGTGTGTGTGTGTGTGTGAGTGAGTGTAAGCCTGCAGGCATGCACATGTGGACACCCACAGTGTACACTGCGTGTGTGTTCCATGTGGAGTTAATCCTTCGCTTTGGATGTGAGAATTACTCTCCCACTTGTACAGTGCTGGCGGGATTAACGCTGTCAGATTATATCTTCTAGGTCCTTGAGTTGGTGTGTATGATACGTTACGTGCGCCATAGCGTGCTAGTTGTCTGTAATTGTGTCTATTAGTGGCGTGTTTTAGCGGATTTTCTCACTTTATTGTTGGTTTGGGCCAAAGAGAGATTACATAATGCTCTTAGAGATTTAGCAGTTGGTGATTTGAATTTCAGGGATTATTTAGACATGTCAAAACAGAAACCCCGTTTATTTTAACTCATTACACCAATGAATGCCCTACATATGCCTTAAAACTTATAAACTCAGTCACACATTTAGGATTTAACCTCCGTGAGCATCTAATAAAACTGAACTAAATTAGGTTTTCTTTATTTTATCTTTATTGTGTTTTGTGGTACAGAAGGATGACAAAGAGGGCCAGTGTGACAATAATCATGAAATAGCAAATGGAACTAGCAATGACCAAAGCGGTACAGGCATATTTCCTGGCTCTTCACTCCACTAAAGCTAAACTACAATCGACAATAATATTTGTCAAAAGATGGCTGACATTACACATTGATTTAGAAATTGTGTCACAGTCATTTGATTATTGACCAGAGGTGTGACTAAGCGACAAATGTACAGGTCGCAAGTCAATTTGAAGTCATAACTTTCAAGTCACAAGCAACTCCCAAGTTATCGTGAAAAAAGAAAGAAAAAAGAAAGAATCAAGACAGCTAAGTCGAATCGAGTCACCATCAAATTTCAAGCAAGTTAAATCGAATTCATTACTTGGTTGAATCAAGTAGTATAGTAAGTCAGGTCATAAAATCTTGCTCAGTCATAACATATATTGGAGTGACAAAAAAAAGGTGGTCAGGAAAGTACAGGGAAGTTGAAGGGCATTCGTTTACGGGGGACATGCCACATCAAATAGGGTGACTCCGCTCATGACCATTAAAGTTTTCAAAGTCGAGTCCATACACAGATGTCTTTGCTTATGTATGCAACGATGGTCAAAAGGCATTTCGCAACATCCAATCATTTGTTTTAAACACATTTTATGCTTTTCACCCAGGATTGGTCACCAGCAAATAACAAGGCACATAGAGAAATTAGTTAGGGATTCACACCATTACCGAATGCAAACTAAATCCTGCTACGTGCACGGAAGTCAGTCGAATGAACTGCTACGTCAGTGACTTATCATATGGTAACATGAATACAAAGAGATACACTATTGACAAATAACCTACCAGTCAGACAGACATACGTTGAGGGTTATTCGGCCTTGGGTGAAGTCTGCTCCACCGAGTGCCTTTTTAGTTACTGCTCGTGTTATGTGATGAAATGTGACATTTGAAAAGTGCCCGCGCACAGTGTTGCAGTTTGGCTTCTGCTTTAATAGGTAATATATCATTTGGATTATTTGACACAAAGGCTGCATTCACTCCTTTCACATCATCATGTCAGCAGTAACTGAAGTATTAAAATAGCACATTTGGAAGATTCCTGTAGATCTGGCAGTAAAGACGTTGCCGTGCGCAAATTATAAACCATTTCCCATTTCCTTGGCAGACAGTGTGCAGTCAGCAAGGGCTATACACGACTGATCACTTCTCTCATCGCTCCTGTACACACACACGCGCACACACACACGCATGTACACGATCACTTTCATAAGGTGAGTATGCACAGCTCTATAGAAACAGGTGATCATTTCTTGAAGAACAGACACATTGGATTAGCGGTGTGACAGCAAACGTCACGGTTCGGTAAATGCCTTTTGTCGTTTTTACGGTTCCAGTTCAGCTTACATTCGGAATATGCTTAATGTATCAAGCTGCCAGTAAATTATACCATAAAGGACATATTTTAAAATAAATAAAATAATTTATGCCATGAAATAAAAAATTAAAAACGTACACTTTAAATAGAGTATGTGAGTGTGAGCGCGTATGGTTGTTCGTCTCTGTGTGCCTTGCGATTGGCTGGCAACCGGTTCAGGGTGTCCCCACGCCTACTGCCCGAAGATGGCTGGGATAGGCTCCAGCACCCCCCGCGACCCTAGTGAGGATTAAGCGGCTCGGAAAATGGATGGATGGATGGCATTTTAAGTATTGATCGACAATTGAGTTTGTCTCTCTTTCAGGAAAACACAAAATCAACAGTTTACCTCTTAATAAGGAATGTAAAATGTCAGCATTGGTCTTGTTTTTAGGAAAGTGCAACTTCCACAGTTAGTCATCTTGGTAGGGAAGTCCTGGAATTTTCTTTGTCTTTTTAACAAAATCCAAAGTGAGCAGTTTGGTTTATTTTTTAGGAATGCACAGCGTAAACAGTCGAGTCTTTGGGAAAGCACAATATCAACAGTTTGGCACTTATACAATAATAGAACAATCATAATTATTCAACTATCTTTTTTTTTTCCACACAGCGCTGCTAATAATGTTCATGTAATGTCGGTTTATACAAGCTTTATGTAATGCCGCACTAGCCTTTGAGGTCAGCCTGCCAGATGCTGAGCTGCACTGTGTTTGTTTAAGAGTGCCCTGAGCTTCAGGCAGTTACACTTCCTTTCCATAACCTAATATGCTCGTTTTTGCAACTTGGTTGGCTTCTGCATCATAGAGAAAATTCGCTACCAAACAATCAGCAATAGTTTGCATTCTGTGGTCCAAATCAGTTCTAGATTTGCGCTACTTCCCAACTGATTTTCTTTCCAAGTGAATCAAAATGCAACCACACCCACCATAAAAATCATCACGGATCTTTGTTCTCATTGGTTCGTTTAGCAAATACCGTGATGGCACAGTTTGGCTGTTTTGATATACTACCCTGTGTTAGATCCGCATGATGCAGTATACGGATCATGGAAAATTGATAGATAAATGAGTTTTACTTGAATCCCATTAGAGGATTTACTAATGTGTGGATTGGAGTGCATATTTAATGATGAAAAATATCCTACAGCACTTGAACATTATGTTCAATAAGTGAAGAGGTTGCTGAAAATTCAAATTTTTAGCGTCAACACCGTATGTCCCCCGAATTGAAATCGTGCACTTTAAAATAACTCTCCAGTTGCGTTATAGACAGGGGCGAAACTAGTCGGAGCTTAGAAGCTCAAAAGGTTAGAAATCATCCGACTTCTCACAGGGGATTATAGCCACGGAGCTCCCGAGGAAGAGCAGTTCCACTAAGACCGAGTGTACATCTCGAAGACAGAATGCTAAAGTCACGCTGAAAGTCAGGCAACCGGGCCATGGGTCAAATATTGATTTCAACGGAAACGTAACACTGGCTTGCAAAGATGATGTCAGTATCAAGTCCTTTGTGTCATTTTCAAGACAGCTACATAAAAATACCACAAAAGTCAAATATTTTTGGTGGGAGTGACACGAAGTCGCAATGGACGTAAACCCAACTGTGACCTTAAACCACCGTCAAAAACACACACATCGACATTCATCTCACTGGCACGGCGCTATGGTTGTATCCCAATTACTGCACTTTGCGTCAGGAAATTGAGTCTATGAAATTGATCATTCATGCACACAGCGGCCGGCATGTGTCAACCCAACCAATATATCACATAGCAAACGTGTCTGATTATTCCTCAGGGAAAACATATTTCCCCGGGGAAATACAATTCATCATAAGTCGGCATCGGAGGAAGGCTTAGGCGTCACGTCACCAGTCCATATGAATATATTTGCATAGCCGTGGTGTAGTAATAAGTGTAAATTGTTTGCAAATACAAGCTATTTATCATTGTTTCCAAGCTGACTACGTTTACTTTATGACACCCACACGCCCCTCCCCGCCCAATGGGTTATGCTGTCGAGGATGGGCCGTCACGAGATATTACATAACATGAAATCTCCTTAAATCGCTTTCCATCTAGCTGAGGAAGTGTAGGCGGTAATAATTAAGAAAGCGAACACCACCTCGGAGGTATGAAGCGCGAGGCGTGATGTCGATGTCTCCCCGCGGAGGGTCGACCCCCAAAAAGATTTAGCGTTTCACCTCCCCCACACACTTACTGTGATTGCAGGCTCACTTTCTTTTGGCAGCGATCACATCACTTTAGGAACTCTTGCACTTCTGCTGAAACACTTATTGAGAGAATTTTTTTTTTCTCAAAAGAACGAGTCTGAGGTCTGTGAAAATCGACAATGAGAATGAAGACAAAAACTGTGTGGGAGAACAAAATCCCAATGGTGAAAATGAAGTACAAAGTATTGACTGAACATGTATTATTTTATAGGAGTAAAATATAAACTTACACAAAGTCAGCATTTTTTTCAAATCATAAAAGTATTGTTCGAGACTATTAAACCCATTATTTCACAAGAAAAAAAAAACTTAATGATGACTGATTAGTAATTTTACTTTTTTTTTTTCAAAGGGCATTTTATTAAAAAAATATTAATAATTATAAAAAATTATTACGGTAAATTACTTTTTTGTAAGTATATATTCTTATATAATAAAATATATAAGGAACAGTCATAATTTTACAAGAACATTTTCAAATGTTACAAAAAGTAATGAACAAAACAAAAACACAATTTCTACTGAGGTCTTTGGCAACCGAAACAATTTACATTTTAGCAATCAACTGGTGGAATGTCATTGTCTTCTATTATTTACCAGGTACTCAGGAACATGTCGTCCACTTGTTACAATACATCACACAGATTAATACGCGGCTCCCCGAGGTTCTTTTGTTTTGTTCTGTTTAAAGTTGCCCGTACTACATTGTTCATCGACTCTATCTGACCAATCAACAAGCGTGATGGACAAACACAGTGTGACAGTCACTGTCTTTGCTGTCCACATTAATTTAATTTATTTATTTCGAAGGTTCAGCCCAGGAAAATTTGGGAGTTAAGATCAGCGCCAAATATTTTATTGGAGTCTAACATGTGATTGGGTTTTTTTCTTACCTGTAATCAAAATTTATTAAAACGTTGAATTTGGTTCACAAAGCAATGGGATGGTTAAGAAAATATTTTAAAAATATACAATGCAAATAAATAAAGATGCATGGAACATAAAAAGAAGAAAATAACCAATACACTGTAAGTCTTTCTTTCAAGACTTTTACCTTTATCATGGGCCACTTTGAGCCACACTAACACGTGAAGCTGACAACTAAAGAAAGCTGCAGCCCCACCTGATCAGTACCCTTATTCCAGACGATTGATTTGAAGTTTCAGTCCTGACTTTGAAATTCCTTTTGCTTCATTTAGACCAAATGGAACGATTGGAGAGCGCGTCTAACTGCTGCAAAGCATCCTTCCACGCAGCAGACAAAAACAATCTCATGTTACTCGGATGCAATTAGGGGACCAGTGAAGGGGATTGACTCCCATTCAGACGGTGAATTGTCTTGTCAGCCAGCCGGGATAAAGAACTGCTGTGTTTTTCACAATCACCCCAAGGAGGTGATTTGCACTGTGACATATCTTCTGATGGGTCGTATTTTGTTTTTTGGGGGGGAGGTGATCCACACTGATTGCCGATTAAGCCTGACCAAATCTTTCCTCCGAAGAGGAAAAGGCTTTCTCCTAATGACATTTTGCTGGAACTTTTGCCTGGCCAGTCAGGATTCCCTTACAATCGTGTGCAAGTGCATTCCCCATCAGTGGAGTTCTACTTGACTACCCGATACATCCGTCACAAGAACAACAGCAACTTCTTAGAATTGAAGACGTCCATTTTGATTATTTATCAAAGAATAGTGGGCTATCGCAGATGCTCCAGCTAACACATGACTCGAGCGAGGACACGTGCTTTCGAAAATGGATGGATGGGAGTCCGAATACTAATAATATACTTGGTTGCTCGATGCAAAGCAATTCTGCGAGAAAACTTTGGAATGCGTTTCCGCAGGCAGTTTGCAAGCCCGCACACAATGTCACAGCCGGTTGCCAGTGATGAACGCGGGCGCGCTCTTAAAACACACTTTCATACGACGCCTCCGCTTAGCCACGAGCAACGCTGACCTCCAAATGCAATTAACTCTAACCAGTGTTGACTGTCTGGAGGATAAGTTCATGTGTTGAAGCAGAGACCGCATGTTCATTTTGAAGGATAGAAACCGTATTAACGTCTGACATTCTCGATACTGTCTGACACAAGATGGCCAAGTTAGCCGAGATGAAAGGCCAAATCAATACCCTGTGTGTTCTTTTTCCAGCCGCAGTTGTCTACAGATCAGTGTCAAACTGCTTCGGAGTATTTTTTTAATGTCAATGCAAAAACGGTTTGAAAACTGTATCGGGTAAAAACTTTCTAATGGCTTTTATCAAAATTGCTGGGTTCAACTTACAGATCATGTGTGCATTTTGACAAAAGGGCTTTTAACTTTTTGATAAGACACCGAGGAACTGTTTTAAATTGTGATAAAAATGTACAATACTGTCTGTTCCGTTCATACTTCTGTCTATATTCCTTCACAATAAGGTAAACCAACCCCACAATTTCTCGTGGATACGGTAGGTAAGGATAATATCAAAAAGTTACAATGTTTTGGTTTTCCACCAAATCCCTTTTCACCGAGGATGACCTCCTGCATTTGTCATCTGCTTCACTTTATCAGTTTCTCGTTGGTTTCAGGCACCGGACCAAAAGGCAAATATATTCAGTGATGCCGCAAAGGACGTTGGTAGATAAGAAATCAATCGAGTGAGATCTTGCATAGCACGACTTTCTTTCATCTGAGGCTGCTCATTTACGCCACATTCCGGAGTGGTTCGGTTTCAATCGCCACTGAAGATGTCCTTTGGAATGAGATGGTATCCTCACAAAAGACCGCAGAAAGTAGATTGAATCGTTGATTCTTTGCTATTTTTTGGGGGAAGCATGAGAGCGTTGTCAGTTGGCAACCACTGATTATCGAGCAGCTGCAGATGTGGTCATATCTGTTTATCGCGAGCTCCTGCCAATCATCCTGGAGTGGCCTAGCCAACTCCCAACAAGTCATTTCTTGGAGATTGGATAAGCCGAACCTAACCTAACCTGTCATGACAAAACCAAGGCTGATACAAAGAGGTCAAGGTTATTGGTTCCATTGAAACCTGAAGTAGTCCCTGAGTTTACCTGGAGTGAAATGAGAATGCAGAAACTTGACTTTGGAACAAATAACTTTTGGAAGACGATTGTGTTTGTTAAGGCTCAGGGGAAGAATTATCTAAATTGAGTTCCAGGGTCATTGATCGGTTCCAAAAGAAGGTCCTGCTTGGGGCTTAGTACACTTAGGAGGTTTAGCAACCTTCGGGATGGGAGCTGCCCTCTGAAAGTGTATGCATTCTTTATTTTGCACTCAGAACTGCATTTCAGTAAGAACCTTTTTTAAAGAACAATGTTTGTTTGTTTGTTTTTTAACTGTCCATGTGACACGACCTATTTGGATGCCGGAACTTGGTTCAACCCACCTATATCCCTATCTGTGTCTTTAGAACTACGGATACAGTGGGCTGCGATTGCTTGGCAACCAGTTCAGGGTGTGCCCCGTCGACTGCCTGGAGACAGCTGGGATAGGCTCTAGCAAGCCTGCGAGGGATAAGATTAGAAAATGGATGGACAATGCAGTTTATGACTAACCTACACTAACACAAAAACTAAGTCATAATTATTATGCGGCGATATTTATCAAACCTTTGTGGGTAATGTTTGGGTATCTTGCAGATAATGTTTATAATATATGAATATGTATATAATTGTCACCTAAGATACATGTAAGAATTGGCAAAATAATCAATTCATTGACCGTTAAGGCGTTTTGCAAGTGAACTGGAGATGGATCCTAACTAACTCTGAGGGAGAGGCCAGATACACCCAGGACTAGTCACCAGCCAATCACAGATCCCAAAACATTTAACCCACAAGCGCGCGTAACGTATAAACACAACATCAGTTTGAGGCGACTGAAGCGTAACCAAGTGCATGACTGGTGATTCCGTCTCAACTAATATGCAATCGAATGAAGCCAAAGCAACATGACGTTAACTTTGGGACGTTGAGGCAACATTATTCTGCTCAGTACAACACAAGCAATGAAACAGTAGTTCAAAATGTTCAAAAATCTTCACATTTTCTTCAAGGTAATTATTTTTGTAAAAACAATTTCATCGTTTCCACAACAGGCCAGCCAAAGAAATGTATTCAAAAGCCAACCAAAGTATTAGGCCCATTATTCGGGGATATTGGAATTCAGGATGGAACAGTGAGAATTCGGGTGAGAGATGCCTCTTGAAAAGCAGGAGCACTGCTGCTCAGGTTGGTTTGCAACATTTTAATGAAAGCCACACACACACACACACACACACACACACACACACACACACACACACACACACACACACACACACACACACACACACACACACACACACACACACACACAGTCTCCTCTTCTGCAGACAAAAAGGGTGGGGCAACATTTATGGAGATGGAAACGCACGCATTCATTATCATTGTCGTCCGAAACATTGCGGCAACTTCAACCTTGTCCTTGGTGAAGGCTCTGAATATCCCGAATCGTCTGAAGGAGCTGAGCAAGATCATCAAATCTGTTCTTGGGGAATTATACACAGAAATGTCTTGAGATAATTACGACGATCAACGCTCTCATCAACAGGCATTGACCTTGATGCTGTACGCCGAAGCGACCGTCAATCTGATAACAGAGCCTGTCATTAAACCCTTTGTAGCGAACAACATAAACTGTTTCTCAGCGCCTTGAAGAGGCGAGTCTTAAAAATAAGTGTCTGCACCTTTGTAGATCAAGTAAGGTCTGGCGAATGTGAGGCAAACACAACCACTTTACTGTATGGATTTATGTGCAGACTGTCATTCAACTGTGGTTGCCCATGGCAACAAAACCAAAAGGATTATGCTAATTCCTCACATAGCGATTGGGTGTTTTCTCAAGTGAAAATTTAGACTCATATTAAATGAGACCAGTTTTGGTACACGTACATATTTATCACACTCACACACGTCAGTCATTAAGGGTACCATCTCCTTGACATTAGATTCTCTACCTACGACTACTACTTCTACTAAATTAAACTATCTGCAACAGTGTTTAAATCATTTGGCAGGTATAGTTCAAATGGAGCCACGTCACCCACAATAAAGATGATCATTAATACTGCGCAAAGAAATCCTTTCGTGGGTCTCCACATTTCGAGACTGGTTACATGTTTATTTTAGGTGCTGCTGTTTCATCAACACCAATGTCGTAATGGTAGTTTGCATAATAGTGTTGATGAACTGACATACCGGAATTAAAATTAGATTCAGTTTTTTTCTTTCCTGACTGGAAAATGAGAGCCGTTTACATGTGGGGAGGCATTTAGTTGTTCACGCAACTAATTGAGGCACTGATTAAATTACGGGCAACATTAGAGGAAATAACTCAACGCTGTGAATCAATGTTTTGGCATCTTGCCTTGACTTGCTTCTGGATTTCCATCCAATGGATGCTGCACGCTCCTCATTTTAAAAGAGATCATCTCCCAACAGGCTAAAGCTGCTAGTTGTGCCTCAGACCTTATTTTTCCTCGCATCTCACACTTGAAGTGGGATTTTTTTTTTTCTACTGTGTTAAACACGACTGCCCCAGTGAAAGGAAGACGGCTTTGCTTGTTTGAAAGTGCTAAGGCAACAAGAAATTGGAGCTGTGATCTCCAAACTGTACATTCATCTTATCGGCTTGGAGA
>CAAKHF010008243.1:4422-19784 GCA_901007745.1 Hippocampus kuda
ATAAATGCTGGCTGTAATAGAGAATGAGGAAGAAAAGGACGCATTGACTGGGTTGCGGAATGAGCAGGAGCCAACAAGGACTGGCAGAAAGAACGCACATCACAGCAAATTTCGCAGTGATGCTTTCAAAGCTAATGACCTAGCATGGAAAGAGTTGCACTATTTTCTCAAGGCTTTGGAAATCATTCAAGGGGATGCTCCAGCCAAGGTTCTGCTGTGTGGCACAGGAGGAATGCAATCCGAGACCCTGTGTGGAATAAGGCTTCAGTGGCGAGAATGTCTTTACGTCATTTTTTGCTTTAGATTTGCATTACTTCCATGATCGTTTTTGAGGTAAAGGAACAATTGTGGAAGCTGCAGTGGGAGATGTTCTCTGAATGCTCTGAAGACATATTTTCAATAGTGACAGAGTTTATGAAAGCCACATTTTTGAAGTCTGAATTTCACTTTGATCACTAAATGTGTCACTGTTTTTTTAATACATATATAATCAAAAATAATACGCAAACCTGATTAGAACACTGTACACATGTTGCTGACTAGCCTTTTGTAAGATTCAAAAGTCACATGTTACATAAAATTGGCTTCTTAACGGCTTGTTTGTAAATAGTTGGGGACTGTCGAGTCAAGTGTGAAATTACAAAGCCAAGTAAATTTTGTGTGAGCAGCCTCATTCTCTAAACATGTGTCATTTGGAATGTTGTCAACTGTTACATCACCTAAATTGTGAGTCAATTGTGACATCACAATGTTGGTGATGTAACTGCTATGTGTGCCAAAAGCACCAGTCGGCTACTCTCTCAAACAAATGCATTTAGGCAGCTGGCTGATGAAGTGCTGCCTCCGTGAATGAAAATAGCAAATGATGTTCCACTGTCTTGCTCTTTTATCTTCATACAAGGAGTTGTCAAAGGTGTACTCTGCATTGGCCCTGCAGTACAGAGGGGAGGGGTGAGCAGAGGCTCATTTGCATGAGACAAGACCGCTCCTGAAAACAGCCTGAGTCGTACACGCATGTTTCTGATCCAAACACGATTAGATATAATCAGATGCGTGCCTGACATATGCCATTTACTTGTATGGAACAACGCGGAATGAAACAGTTTGCCCAAGGGCAATAAAAATATGTGGCCACACTGCACAAAAAGGCACTTACTGCCACACTTAACTCGTCTTGATTTGATTGTTACACACAAAGTACCAACTGACTCACTTAAATACTTTAGTGTAGATTTGTGAAAGACTACAGTACCACAGAAACAAAACTCTGTCCCCTGACATTTACCTCATCCAGCTCCTGATCCCACCTACTGCCGAAAGTATGAAGCTATAGATCAAAGCCAACATGGCATAGTGCCATGTTTGTTTTTAAAAGGGCATCAACAGTCATGACCGAAAAAAAGAATAAAGCTCAGGATTATAAAAGGCTCCCATCAACAGATGATGTTGTTGATGCGCCTTCATTCCTTGTGCCAATTACACCCCATCCAGCACCTGATGTTACAAAAAAGTATCAAAAATCGCCTAAAAAGCCATCTGAGCCGCGCTGTGCTTTGATCAGACAATCTGTATTATGATGTGTATTAAAGTAAATGAGCCAATTTTCCCCGTAAACGCTGCTGCTGAAAGAACTAAAACCAAGTTGGAAATGCTGTGACTGTTGACAACGGTGACCTATAGTGAACCCGTTTTTTTTTCTCCCAAAAGTTTAGTTTGACGTGGAGATGAAGAACTGTTGCCAGTCATCAGATACCTATGGCAGATGCATTAATTGCTCACCACTCAGCTCTGAAAACATTTTTATGGCAACAGGACATCGACAATCAGGACTTGTAAATGTGAGTATGTTCTGCAGAACAATCCGCCAGTGTAGCGGGGTCCAATTACAAATTTCATTATTACATGGCTGACTTAGCTCGAGTAGGCGAACGGGCCGATTGGGCAAATTGCTCTGCATTACAAGTGACAGGGAGGGTAGGCTGTAAGGATGACATCCATAATTTGGGATACTCTCCGGAAGCTGTAAAAAGTGTGTGTTCCCCATGCTCCAGAGCACTTTGTAATGTACATTATTACTCCTTGTTATTATAATCCACAAGTGGAAAAAATTGGCAATACAGTCAGGTACCTTGGCTTGAAGTTTGGTTGTAAATGTGATAATCATGGTGATATTTTTTTCTCGCAATGCCGAACTGATAATATCACAATACAGTGATTGTCCAATAAATATACTAGAAGCCAACCATGTACGATATGTCGCATGTGTTTGTAACTTAGAACGCGTAGAAATAAGAACAAAAAAAAGGAGGAAGTAGAGTCAAAAAACTGAAACCAAATGCTCATTCTGTTATCGTTATTCATAATTAATCGATAATATAATTTTAGGGCTTGAATGGAATATGTTTAAAACTGTCAATATAACTTGGGCCATTACTTTGAGAAAGTGACCTGTTGATACATCACAATCTTGATATTTTGTCCCACTTTCTCGTTTTCATTTAATTTACATGTTCAACCCATGATAATGGATTTGTATTTGACGAGTGATCCTCTTCTTTTGCTTTGGCGTCAAGTAAGAATGTTAAATGTTATTTGGAGAGAACATATTTTTGAAAATGTCTAATCTTTCCTTGAAAAAAAGATTGTTGGGTTTCTGGTGTTTTGTTTTTTTTTCTCCTCACAGATAAATGTTAAAATACCATATTGGCCCGAATATAAGACGGTGTTTTTTGCATTGAAATAAGACTGAAAAAGTGGGGGTCGTCTTATATTCGGGATCTAGACATTATACCCATTCACGACGCTAGATGGAGCCAGATATCATATCATATCATATCAGATATCACTCCCCAGGCCAAAGCGAACCCCTGTCACGAAGAATAAAAATAAAAATAGCGGTAGCACGAAGAAGAAAAATAAAAACTAGCGGTAAGAAAGAAAAGAGAAGAAAATAATAGAAGAGATAACAGAAAATGGAGAAACAATCTGGAGAAAAGTGGATCGAAGATCGGCCAGGTTAACCAGCAGCTAGGATAAGTTATGGTGTCAACTTCAAGATGCTTTTTCTCTCAAATATATTGTTATAATCTTTTGTTTCAGATGTACTGTAATTATTTTCTGTATAAAAATTATTTTGGTGTTCAAAAAGTATTTTTTGAAACTTGAGTCTTGAAAAAGAGGGGGTTGTCTTATAATCAGGGCCGTCTTATATTCGGGCCAATACGGTAGTTCACTTCTGCTTCAACTTGAATGTCACTTCGAAATGTTCAGCAATCTCGAACAGGCAATAAGTGTTTCATCATGGTGACAGTTTGCATTCAGATTATTCCAAACAATCAATTTCAATATGAAACGTCTTCGAAAGTTTGCCCCAGCATCACGAAATGTCGCACTTGAAAGTACTACTGTGGGACACCGAACGCAGAAACTGTTTCATTTGGCTGTACGTGACCGCAGCACACAGAGAATCACGCACAATGACGGTCGTAATACTGCGTAACAGCTGGCTATTAGAGGCACCGATGGCGAGAGGGCAGGAAGTCAGGACTTGTCAGCTCGAGGATGCGGCGAGCAGAACCGCGGCACAGCGGGGCCGTTGAACCGTAGAGGAAACCTTATGCTAAAACCTACACAGCTTTTAGACTGAAAAAATGCGTCCGCTGCCTGTAGGTTAATAAAGCCGCGTGTGTGTCAGGCTTACCTGCAGTGGCGAGATGATGATGGCAAGTATTCAAAATGGGGCAAAGGCAGCAGAGTTCATGTGGGTGAAATCAAAAGAGAGAAACTCAGGTCAGTACACGTAAAAACATTTGACAAAAATATGCATCCATAGTTATAAAACCTCTGGCACTTATCACACTCATTATTCCCAAATATCACAAAATGTTTTCAAATATGCATACGAATAAGGCAGCTAATTAACAACAATGATTTATATTCCCAAGTTTGACATCCACTTTTTTTTTAATTAGTTGAATAATCGAATTGGCATCCCGATGGTTTCCTTTGTTGACCAAGAACTTGTGAAGGTAAACGAGATGAAATGGTATTCATAATATTAAATGAATTATTCATAAACTCATCACTGAAATGCCATCGGGGGAGAAGACCACCCCCGTATGGCGAGGAGCTTCACATTCTTCTCATGTGTCAAAAAATATGTTAAATCTCAGGTGATGAATGGAAGAATCCTTGGGCGTTTCCCACCGACACACCGACTTTCATTTTTCGCCTTATAGTTTCACTTTCATCTGCAGCAGCCATTGTTGGACTAATGACTAATCTTCCTTTGCCTTGTTGAGTCTTGAAGAGAAGCATTAACACTCTTGACTTGGAGAAAACCAAGCGGCCAATCTTTCTATGTACAACTATATCCGCCATTGCGCACAATTTGCATTTTTCCCAAATTGACGAAACTACATTATGTTTCACCGTAACATTGGCATTCACTGTAGATAAACTCAGCATTTAGAAAATGTTTTTGCCGTGAAGTCATTCATCTGACTTGGGTGCAGGCAGCATGGGTTGAATTCCCACCCAGTGGCGGTACGAGTGTGAGCTTGAAAGGTTGTGTGTCTCTATAAGTGCCCTGTGATTGACTGGCAACCAGTCAGCCTCAAGTCAGCTGGGATAAGCTCCAGCCACCCGTGACCCTGAACACTGTAAGGAGGAAAGAAAATAGATGGATGCTCTAGCCGTAAATCATCAACGTTTGCCCAGCAATGCCACCAAATACAACACTGTCCAACATTTAGGATTTCCCATAGCTACAGAGCAGCTTTTAAGCCTTGCAGACTGCACCCCTTCAATATCCCGGCAGAGTTAGTGCACCCCTCAGCCCTGCATACATCCTCAAAAAGGCTGCTCGTTGAACCGTGACATGCTACACAATTGGGGGGTGGGGGCGGGAAGGAATCGTTTCAACAATTCACAAAACAAAAACACGACAGCAAAACAAAAATGACTCACATGCATGGTGTAAAATTAAATGAGGTAGTGGGTAGTAGGTCTCACACACACAGTTGTAAGGTTCTGGCTTCGAATCTTAGATGGGGACCTTTGCGAGCTATGGATCACAGAATAATTGGGCCAACTTTGAGTATTCCCCTTTCTTCCAAGCAATGTCAGCAAAGGCCCAATTCTTCTAGACCTCTAAAACGTTCCCTTTTATGTATATTACCGGATAAGCTAACGGCTCGCATAGCTTCTTCTACTTCTTCTACTCAGCAGCAGCATTAACAACATACTTGGTGATTTTTTTTTCCTTTCCCTGGTGTGTGGTTTCTGACAAACAACAACAAAAAAAAAATCGGTTGAAATTAGAATGGGTATGTGTCTCAAGAACAATATCATTAATTCAGTAACATGAAGCTAGTGGCTAGCGAGCGGGAAAAGTTTCAAAATGCTGTTGTACAGAGATGGGCACGTTACCCAATTTTGCCAATGCGTCCTCTATACTCCGTCCGCGACCTGGGTACCCTTCCGTCATCGTCTCGCCATCTTTATTCATACAATAATCGTCCTCTGTCCCCATCTGGCCTTGTCCTTTTAAAGCGCTTCAGTCCTTGCTTAATCTGTCCTTTTTAAAAAAAACTTCTCACTCTCCAGAATGGAGGGACGGACCGTTCGATCCCAGGGATGGAATTCCCATCTTTGCTGCTGTTGAACACCGAAACAAATGTGCCATTGTGAGATTTATGGGGCAACTATCAACTTGCCAATTTCGGTTATTTGTCTGGAGCTGTCTTCGAAACCGTGGTTTGTTCAAGGAACTGCAACACGAGAAAAAAGAATAAGAATAAGAAAACCTTTATTAGTCTCACAATGGAGAAATTCCCAATTCACAGCAGCAAAGTTATGAAAGGAAGAAAATTCTACTCTGTCTTTGTATTATTAGAAATGATCAGAGCAAATACTTTGAGGGATAAGGAATTGGAAAGTCTTCTTTGGATCTTTCAACAAGGAGAGCAAAAGTCAGAATGGTAGCCCGGGCCAAAACATCTTCGGGTGAAATCAGTGAGATCCGATCCCGTTTTTGGACATGAAATCTGAATGGAGTCAAAAGGCAGAAGGTTCACATTCAACTGGGGGACACATTTCTGCGGAAGCATCAAGAAAACAGTCGAAAAGTAAACTAAGCTATTTCTCAACCGCCGACAGACTCTTGACTGTCTTTGACCACAAGATCAATGCAGCATCCCAACCCCCCAACCTTAAACGGAGTTCTCATTGTGTGAATCTCCTGAGGGGGTGCACACTCACCAGACACCAATCCAGGTCAGAGGCAGAGGCCTACGAGTGGGGACAGTTCACACATCCACACACATACAGAGCTTACTCTCGCCACCTACTTGTGTTACATAACAGCCTGCCTACCCGTCCACCAGGCAGATCTGCACCAGCAGAGCTTCAAACCCCCTAACAATCCACTTCAACGCCTCTCCACATGGAATCCTCGTTTCATATACGAGGACAGGTCCCGCGGGCTTCCCACGCGAGGGCTTTTTCGCTCAATGACCCAAAGTCTCTCCCAATATGGAAAAAAAAAGTGAGATTTCAGGCACTGTGTGACGGCCAAAAGGATTTTCTTTTCAAAGTAGTCGTGCCCAAGCCCTGGAAAGTAGGCTTCTATTTACTGGCACGGGGAGAGACCACAGGAAGATGGGTTGCATTGAGCAAAGAGACAGAATGTGGCTTTGAATAAGCTCGGGCCTACATTAGCGGCCAATTTGTATTTGGCCAAAGCCCGACTGCATGCCAGATCCTGACAGAACAAAAGGCACTTTTTGTTGGGCCGAGGTCTCTTGATGCCAAATGTGTGAAAAGTGACAATTTAGTAGTGCGGGTGTCTTCACAGAGACTAGTTAACATTAGTCATGTGAGTATAAGTTTGCTTTTAACCTCGTTTCATAGTTCGGCTGATAAATAAAAACCGAAAACACTCCAAAGCTAATGGTTCTACGATATAGACAAGTTTGCTCTTCAATATGATCACGCGTTTCCTCATTGGCATCACTGGAACACTTCTGCAGTTACATCATCCACACAAAGTGGCAAAGAAAAAGCACAACGGAGAAAGATGATGGAGAGCAGCTTTTTTTTTTTTAAGCTGTCATGCAGAATGGAGGACCTGTATGCCATTTGAATTTGGTTATGCCTCTATATTGTGACAGATTGAAAATGCAGTCTGATAGATGGAGAGGGGGCAGACAGAGAGAAGAAAAGAAAAGTGCAAAAAAAAAAAAAACCTAAACTAAAAGACAGAGAACAATACATTTTTTCCCAAGACCTTATTTTTTTGTGTACTTTTGGAAGGGTGGGAATTTTGGAGTTGTGCAGGGAGCCAGCACCCATTTTTTGTGGAAAATGTATTTTGGAGGGTATTTTTTTGTTTTTTGAAGAATGTTTTCATTTAGAACACCCCCTCACTACCCCTCATGCATTTTGCTGGGTGTCAGGATTTTCGCTATTTGCTAATCCCGCACCAATAGCGGGTGTCCACTGTATTCGGCAGAATAATGCTGGCCGGAGGACTTCTGCAATAGCAAAGGTCTGTGTGGTTCCTCAGCTTACCGTCGATGACTTTACATATTTAGACAGCAAACTAAATAAGACTAAATTCGCTCTTGAAAAGAGCCACGAATGTTTCATTTAATTGATTCTTTTTTGACACAAAAGGGACCTTGAATTTTGACAAGCAGTCCGTCTCTACCCTGACCTAACTGCAAATTAGTCTATCACGAACTAACGCTATACTGTACGTTGATCTAAAGTAGGGGTGTCAGAATCAGAATCAGAATCAGAATCATCTTTATTGCCAAGTATGTAGAACACACAAGGAATTTGTCTTCGGTATAACACGCTGCATTAGTATCATCATAAACAAAGACATGACAAATAGGTATGGAAGGACATTTTGTAATGTAAGTGAACCGTCGTGCGGTGGTACCACCCAGTGACAACTGTGAGACAATGTGCAAAGTATCAAGCAGAGCTAAAGTGATCAGTGGTAGAATACACTACTATGACAGTGTGTACAGTTGGTGCAGAAAATCATTGAACCATTTTAGAGTGAGCAGTAGCAGTATTTGTTGTACAAGAAGAGTGACTATGTCAGTGATTGTTTAGGGAGTTAATGGCTAGAGGGAAGAAGCTGTTTAAGTGTCTGCTGGATTTGGTGCGCATGGATCTGTAGCGCCTGCCTGAGGGGAGTAGCTGGAAAAGGTGGTGGGCAGGGTGCAGGGGATCAAACTCATTTCACCTTGTGGGCCACATACGGCCTCAGTAGATGTCAAGTGGGCCGGACCATTGAAATTATACCATACTCTGCTATAAATAATCAAAATAATATGTCTTTGTTTTGGTCTCAAGAAGCACAAAAACATTAGGAAAATGTTGAAATTTAATGAACCTATCTTTTACAAAACATTTCATGAAGCACCTTAGATTTCCTTAGACAAATGTGCAATTTACTTTTATCATTCACATATATGCATTGCAACTGATCCCACTGATTATACAAAGGCACAAAACTTTAACAAGTAATTGGTATTGAAAAATATAGTCATACATTTTAAGATGAAACGAGATTTATAAAGAAAGGAATGTTCAAACCATTTACACATGTGCATATAAAATCTAAATTTAATCCGTGCCTACACCTTAGAAACTAAGGAGAGTGCTATTAAATGTGTAAAGAAGAAAGTATTCGCATGTCCTTGATAGCGTCTGTTGTGTTGGGTCTGTCTCAGTGCCAGACTGAGAGTGCTGTTGTCTTTTTCTCTGATCAAAACAATGTTGTCTTCTACTCTGAAAGAAAACTAAACAATTCCGTGTCTTTTATGCATTTTTCACTTTTATATGATCCTGAGGGGCTGATCGAACCTCCATGGGGGCCGGTTCCGGCCCGCGGGACGTATGTTTGAAAACCCTGATCTAAAGTCAAAATTACAGGAAATATTTGTATTAAAAACAATATTAAACACAGTAAAAAAAAAAAAAAAAGAGAGAGGCCAGACTGAGATGGTTTGGACATGTACAGAGGAGGGACAGGGGATACATTGGTAGGAAAATGTTAGAGATGGAGCTACCAGGTAGCAGACAGAGAGGAAGGCCAAAGAGGAGATTCATGGATGCCGTGAGGGAAGACATGCAGGTAGTTGGAGTTAGAGTAGAAGATGCAGAGAACAGGGAAAGATGGAAATTAATGACTCGCTGTGGCAACCCCTGAAAAGGGACAAGCCGAAAGGAGAAGAAGAAGATTTGTATTAAAAACATTTCAAGGCCATCGATCCATCCATCCATTTTCTGATCCGCTTTTCCTCATAAGGATCGAGGGCGTACTGGAGCCTATCCCAGCTGTCTTCGGGCAGTAGGCGGGGAGACACCCTGAACTGGTTGCCAGCCAACCGCAGGGCACACATAGAAGAAGGCTGTAGCCGGAATCGAACCCTGCACCTCTGCACTGTGAGGCCGGCGTGCTAACCGGTTGTCCAGCGTGCCGCCTGCCATACTACAGTGTAAGAAAAATCAACTGAAACACAGATAAGATGGCGGTAACTGTGCATTCTTGTGCCACGTATTCTTACACCGCTGGGAAAAATAGTTCAATGCATGTCGTTCCTCGCCTCAAAAGCGCAAATGTCAGGCAGGACATTGCAGCCACAAAATATTAGGTGACAGAATGGGCACAGCGTCGTACAGTGTCATCATTCTTCCAGTGGAGTATTTACTCGAGTTCCTCCCATCAGGCAAACCAAAACCTGAAAACAAGCCAGTCGTCTTGAGAATAGCGTCAGACTGCTGAATGAAGCACTTTTATGGCCACAGTCCTCCTCTGAGAGGAGGAGCACATGCAAAAACGCCGCCATTAGAAACAGTGTGAACTCAGCCCTGAGCAACACTCTCAACGGGCACAGCCAAGGCTATTCGCCGAGGTCCAATCAGTCCCAACATGAACAAATGTCGCTCTGTAAATAACCGATGCTTCCCAAATCTTTGCAACTGAAAAGGAGAGAGCTCTTTATTATTTACACGTCACATGTGCTGTCTGATGGCCCACTGGGGTGCTGGCATTTTATGGCCTTTTATCATTTCAGCTGACCCCTCAACCTTTTAGCCAGAGGCTGGAGTTTATCAGCACAGGACCAATCTTCAAAAACATTGCTTTGATTCATTTATTAGTGATTATTCCTCATTTTCCTACTCATGTAAGACGGATATGGGAAAACGTTTGCGCATCGGTATCTCCAAAGTTCAAAGCAGGGTACACATATACTAGCCAATTTTGAGAATTTATTCATCATTTTTCCTCGATTTTAGCAAAGGCCCAATTGTCAGCTCCCTTTAAACGGTTATCGTGAGCGTTGATCCAGTCAAGTGATTTCTCCTCACCGACCAGCTTGGAAAATAATTGCCACTATTGCGGCAATATTTATAACTTTAAAAAGTTTTTGCACTGGTTGTACTGGTGAGTCCAACTTGTTTTTTCTTTGGTGGCCCGGCAGATACCACCACCCCCCCCCTCCCCCAAAGGGCCAGTGCCATGCTTAGTTGGTGCTTAACAGGTTCTTACAAAGAACGCGTTTTCCACCAGCAATGAGCCAAGTAGGAGCTAAATCATGACGTTATTGTATTGTATCCAAACATCACTGCTTACTTAATTGAACTGTGTTTTTTTTTTCCTTCTTTCTTCTTTCTACCCACAATATTGCTGCTGAAGGCTGTAAATTTTCCCAGTGTGGGACAAATAAAGGATATCTTATCTTATCTTATCTTACGTCAATGTTTACCCAAGATCGCCTGCATTATTTACCCATGATTTTTCTTGTGAAGAACTTGCAACAACAATGGATGATCAGGTCCTATGTGTGCTACTTTATATTTTGCAAGCCAGCAGAAAGCAGCGTCGACAAAATATGATACGACTAAGGGCTCTCCATCGTTGTCATGGGTAGAGGGAACGACAGCAACATGTAAGATGGGTAATTATCAGAGCTTTGGACACATTTTAATTCCTACTATGCGGTATCTAACATGCAATAAGCAAATGCTTATATCTTCTTTAATCATTGTAGATGATCACGAGGCTAATCGTACGAGTCGCAGATCGCATGCTATCTGGGCACAGCCACAGAGGCTCTTCTGATGGGACAAAATTGTGCCAGAGTTCACCGTTCAACAGTTTGTGCAAAACTACCATGTCTCCAGGGAGTCATTCCTCTACATCTGCGCTCGTCATGATGTTGGGCTGTTCGATAACACAGATTTTAGAACAATATATTTGCCCCAAAATGAATATGATAAAAGCTATCATTGTTTCTTGACACTGCTGATATTCCGAGCAGGGATGGGCAAACTTTTCGGCTCGGGTGCCACATGACTTTTAAAATTTGACAGTTGGGCCACAAGATACAATACAAAAAAAAACTCCATTTGTTGACAGTCTATATCAAACATCAACAGAACAAAAGCATTAAAGTATTAACATACTTTTTTTTTATAATAACAGTGTTGTTGATCACCCATTTTTGCCAGTGCATTTCTGCAGATGGGTTGTGATCTGACCAGTAGAAAGAAATAGAGCGATACAGTAAGTATTTTCAAGTAAGGAATCATATTTGCGGCGGCCCGGTAGTCCAGTGGTTAGCACGTCGACTTCACAGTGCAAAGGTACCGGGTTCGATTCCAGCTCTGGCCTCCCTGTGTGGAGTTTGCATGTTCTCCCCGGGCCTGCGTGGGTTTTCTCCGGGTGCTCCGGTTTCCTCCCACATTTCCAAAAACATGCATGGCAGGCTGATTGAACACTCTAAATTGTCCCTAGGTGTGAGTGCGGGCGTGCATGGTTGTTTGTCTCTGAGTGCCCTGCGATTGGCTGGCAACTAATTCAGGGTGTCCCCTGCCTACTGCCCGAAGACAGCTGGGATAGGCTCCAGCACCCCCCGCGACCCTAATGAGGATGAAGCGGTTCGGAAGATGAATGAATGAATGAATCATATTTGCAGTGTCCAATCTTTACTTACAACAGAATTTCCTTCTGAAGGAAACAATTACACGATATGTCCTGTATGAACATCCAGTATGTTAACAACATACACGTGTGACAACAGAAGCAACAAAGTGCAACAATATATTGCCCAAAAACTGTTTATAACACAAGAACTGCATATACAGGTATATGAACAAAATATAGTATCACAAAATTAGGACTATTTGCTACAAAATGAGACTAGTAACAGACCTGGTGGCTTTTCTTTCCACTCACTCACTCTCTCTACCTTGACCTCCCCTCGATCACCACCCAAGACAGCGTTGCTCAGCTGATGTGCAATGACCGTTTGAAGCCAGCCACCGGACACTTCGAAGTTCTCTATGCCCATAGTTTGCGCTATGGAGCTCGCCTTCTCTCTTATCAGAGCGGAAGGTTTTTTAGCACAATAACAGTCAAACCATTCCAGGACACGTTCATTTACTCAACTGTCCGTCGAGCCGCAAGCCGCGAGCAGGGAAATTGCCAGAATCGGACTGAGAAAGAATCGCTTCCTTGTTTTTCAAAGACTCGTAGATTTGAGTCTTTTCAACTCCAAGCATCTCCTGAATGCTTAGTACTTTATAACCTGCTTCGCTTAATCAGATGCATTTCACTTTCTCTTCCGCGGTCATTACCGTTCCTCTTTGTTTGGATGCCATGATCTACAGGACATTAATGTAAATAAATGAAATAAAAGATGTTTGCGATTCCAGCAAAACTCAATGAAATAAAGATTCACTTGCATGTCGCTGTTTTGGATCCAGTGATAGAGAATAGTGTCGCGGACAGTTATTCCGTCGTATTGAGCAGGAGTTACTTGAGTTGGCGCTACTGCGGGCTTCCGTATGGCTTCTGGGTACCGGGACTTCCGTTGTTTGACAGAGGTCCGTGGGTGGTAGATAAGATCTCTCCCACTGTCCTCTCCCCCCTCCTTCCCTGTGCTCTGCAACTTTAAGTGACTGCGCTACCTGGTGTTAAAATGCCTGTCATTACGAGTCCAAATGAAATGAATGTAATCGTTCATATCAAACCTTAATTGTGTACCAACCTTCGGTGGGCCAGATTAAAAAGACCAACGGGCCGGATCCGGCTCGCAGGCCATAGTTTGCCAAGAGCTGCGATAGTTGCGATAGAGCATCTTTAATAGAGTATATCCATTTTCAACAGCAACTTTTGATTCCCAAGAACATTGGACATGAAATGTAGAATGGTGAGTTCATGAGACCGCAGTCTGCATTTTGATATTGAGAAATGGCCTCTGAATTTTTTGGCAGGATGGGAAATTAGCCCAATTTTTTTTCCTTGCCGTTTGTGGAGGCTAACAAATTTTAACATACAGTGAAGATATTTAATTATAGATAGATAGAGAGAGAGAGCGAGAGAGAGAGAGAGAGAGAGAGAGCGAGAGAGAGAGAGAGAGAGAGAGAGAGAGAGATCTACATAAATATATTTATTTATTGGTGGAAAAGCCACATACGGGTAAATATTCAGCCACTACGTGCCAAAGAATGTCAATCTCCCGGCTGACCTTCTAAACTATCGAAGGCCCACTCTGTTTTAGATGTTCCAACCAAAGCGGAAGAGCGATGGTCGGCCTTGAGGGGCTGTAGAACATACAGTTCACATAGCCCCACCACATGATACGACGCCTGGGTCAAGGCCAGTGGGATTCAGCTGTGGAACAACTTTCGGTTATTCCATTAAGTCCAAGCAGGAAACGGGGGCTATAAACAGCAATGGGGGTCCCGTTACACTTCCTCTCTACTGATTCCCTGAGAATCAAACAAAACTCTCTTCGGAGTAAACAAAAGAAATGTGACCAAAATATCTCAGTTCGAACATTTCATCTCATGGAGAAAATGAGGGGAAAAAGGAGTTGGCATTTTGTCTGAGGTAGCAAACAGAAGGCCACAAAAGCATGTCAGAACACCATCCAAACAATGACACTGCCAAAAGGAATGTAGGACCTCAGTGATAAGACTCTTGTTTAACACTAACCCTGACACAAAAAAAAAACATGCAGAAAAACAAACTGAATGAAGGGACCAAAGCTCACAAATGCCCTTGAAGAGAGAGAGAGAGAAGGAAAAAAATGTGACTTGTCCCTAAGCTATTAAGGAATTACATTGAATTTCCACAGCCCTGCATCCTTTAAATAGTCCGCGTGCTCTCAGTGACACACTTCTCCTGGCTTCTCATTTACAGCCAGCGTGTGTATAAACAGGTCACACTTTCTCTATCAGGAGGTTTTTTTTCTTTACGCTGGAAAAAAAGTCTACACATTGTCAAAGAAAAGAGGGCAGCCAAAACCAGATCACCGCTTCGCCAAACACTGATGCATAAATATGTTGATTTTTTTTTTTTATTTTGCCACAACCCCTCTTTGAGAAGTGTGGTCCTGTAATCAAATGAATAAAATCAAGTCAGGGCGGCCCGGTAGTCCAGTGGTTAGCACGTCGACTTCACAGTGCAGAGGTACTGGGTTCGATTCCAGCTCCGGCCGCCCTGTGTGGAGTTTGCATGTTCTCCCCGGGCCTGCGTGGGTTTTCTCCGGGTGCTCCGGTTTCCTCCCACATTCCAAAAACATGCATGGCAGGCGGATTGAACACTCTAAATTGTCCCTAGGTGTGAGTGTGAGCGTGCTTGGTTGTTTGTCTCTGTGTGCCCTGCGATTGGCTGGCAACCATTTCAGGGTGTCCCCCGCCTACTGCCCGATGACAGCTGGGATAGGCTCCAGCACCCCCCGCGACCCTAGTGAGGATAAAGCGGTTCGGAAGATGAATGAATGAATGAATGAAAAATCAAGTCACTCGCATTTCGACGGTTTATTTAATTAATAATCTATTGTACAGTCAGCGTCCATATTTTTTTGTATGCGAAAGTAAAATCCCATTCTGTGATTATCATCGCACATCTCAAATTGTCAATAATTGCTCATACAATGCATTATGACAGTGGTCCCTAAGTTTTGTTGTTTTTTGTTTTTTTTATCTTGTGAACTCCCAAACCTTTTGTCATCGCATGAGTAGGCCCTCATTCATTGGTGTTGCTAATTTTGCAAAAGTAGAACGTAACAATCACTGTATAAATCAGCATGTATTGTATTGTATTTTGTTTCCTCAATTTGATCGTTTCATTTTCAGGCATGGTCTTTTTTAGCTCAAATGAAACAAAAATAAATATATTGCCTTAAAATTAAAAAATGTACATTTAAAAAAAATCCAAAAATTCAAAAATCCTTCTTTATAATATATATATATATATATATATATATATATATATATATATATATATATATATATATATATATATATATATATATATATATACACAC